>JAJJHQ010009046.1:153697-270015 GCA_021223825.1 Drosophila ironensis | reverse complement strand
GCCCAAGTGCTCGGAATTTGACGGTGAAAAGGGAATGTGTAAAATTACACAAACAAAATATGTAGAACCAAAAAATCAGACGCAGACCCTTTTTTTCTTTTCTGCCCACCAACAGCGGTGGGCAGCCCATAGCTCTTTCGGTTGTGAATGTCTCGATCAAAAGGGAATCGACATGCGTAAATAACGATTAAACTAAATGGACGACCTAGTTCTATGCTAAAAAATTAAACAAACTGCTTCTTCAAGAATAACGATTCTCAGACAAAACTACAAGTGACTGCCTTACCTTATAGCCCTTGATCTCGAGGATGGTGGCCACCCAGAAGGAGGTGGGCGTTTGGCCCGGTTGGATGACCTCAATGCTGTCACAATCGGTGTTCTCCACCTCCACCTTCATGCCCACGCCCAGGTTGTCCCACACCTCGCAACCTGGTGCATGGGGAAAGCATGTGACGGGCGCCGCAACGAAGCTCTCCTTGCTTAGGCGCGGCACCCAGTCGTACGAGTGCGTGGGATCGTACATGCGCCGCCGTATGCTAAGAATCTTCTCCATTTGCGGGCAGGGGACCGGAAGACGTTCGTATTTCGGGATTTGAGGTAGCTCATCCTGTTTCAGAAGCATCCAGATAAGTAACGATTGGGTTTAATCTTTGGGAAGTTGAGTTTACCTGCGGATAAACATCCTTGAATAGACGCAAGGCCTTGGGCGTGGGCGCTGCATTGAGGTAGGCATTCGGGGTGACCGCCCCGCCGCTGCCCTCGGCTCCGCCCGGCGCCACTGCATCCCCGACTGCGCCGCCGTTGAGGGCCGCTATTGTCTCGTCCGCCGCCATCTGTACATTGTTGGCCGCCGCATCGCCGCCCAACGACATCGGCTCGCCGAAGCTGTTCAACTGGGTTATCTTCGACTGATCGGTGATGCGGAATCTGTAGTTGGCATTCTTGATGTGCGCCGCCTGCAGGTCCAGCTCAATGTCGGAGCCCACGGGCGCCTGATCGCCGGCCAAGACCTCGTCGCCGGCCTCGAGATTTGTGGCGGAAGCGGGCGAGGTGCCGCTCCCCTGGACGCCCCCTTCAGATTTGCTGTTGAGCACCAAAGAATAGAGTTCGCCGCGTGCACAAGCCATGCTGCAGAAGCGACGTGATTTCGTGTAGAATGTATGCTTTACTCCGATTGCACCGCAGCGCTTACAAACGGCTGTGGAAGAGAGACATACCAGTGGATGAGTATATGACTTTGTTAGCAGCACAAACGATAAATCTACCCGGCCGTACAAACCCAAATTCTTGAAACTCAAACGAAAAATAAAAGCCAAAACTTAGTCTTAAATAAATAAATGTGGTTCAAGGTGAGTCGATTGGTTTTCAACGCAAAATTGCAAGGAAAGAACACAAATTCTTGTAACTTTTTGTTTGCCAAATAAAGCAGTCTTTACATTTAATCAAAGGTTTGTTAATATCCTCAAAAAGATCTGGGATTTTAGGGTGTTTTCTTTTTTTGTTAAGGCTTTTAACTTGTGGTTCTACTTGTCTGTGCAACCGTTATCGACCCACCCGCTTTGCTCGCTGGTTGCGCAACCTTACCCATGCCATCTTTCTGTATGGGGATCACGGAGGGATCAATGTTGCCCTTGTAGGCGATGGGTGTTTTCAGCACCAATCCCGGCCTGCTGACCGGCTCGATTTTGCGCGTCTTCCGCTGATTGCGCAGCGATGTTGAGGCTGCCGTGGCGGCGGCGGCGGCGGCGGATGCGGATGTGGAGGCCCCATTGCCATTCGGGCTGCCTTTGCTCATGCTTGTAAAGTTCCTCTGCAACTGCTTCACATTACTTACATCCTCCGAGAAGCTGGCAAAGCTGCTGCCATTCAGATTACCAATTGCGGGGCTCAGGGTTGTGCCTAGCAGCTTGTGATGCAAGAGACCATCCGCCAGGGGCACCAACAGATCGTGCTCGAGGCCGGGAACACCGCCCAAACCGCCGGGCAATTGGGTCATGCAGGAGGAGGACGACTGCGAGATATCCTTGTCCGAGGAGGTCATAAATTCGGTGCCATCGTACGAATTGTTGTCCATCACAAACTCATCGATGTTGATGATCTCCTGCTTGGTCTCCAGCACGGAGCATCCATCGTCGTAGCCATCCTCGATTTGGCCGTACACCTGTTGCTCATCATCCTCGACCATCGTATCGTCCATGGCACCCACACCGCCCACATCCACGCCCACGCCGACGCCAACGTTAACTCCCACGTTAACGCCCATCAGGGCCTGACCGGCGGCATCTGTGACCATGCCGCCGACGACATCGCTGTCCATTACCTCGGCGTAGTTTTGGAAGACGGCCGCCGCCGCCGTCTGCTGCAGCAGCTGCTGTTGCAGGCCGCCCATGTGAGCGAATCCATAGAGGTTGTTCGAGTTTGTGGTGGCTATCAGGGTGCCCGGCGGGACACCGAGAGCCGCTGCCGCCGCAGCCGCCTGACCAGTGAAATCCCCACCCACCAGGCTCATCATTGGATTCATTTCCTTTATGGTTTCGGGGGTTCATTGGTTCGAAGGTTCGTAGGTTGTTGTGTGTGATTTGTGTTGAGATTTGTAAATTGTAACCAATACGTAAATCATAGAAAAGAAAGTAGAAGAAATAAGTAAACAAATTCCAATGGTTTTCAATTTTTGATGCAAATTAATGGTGAGTGAACCGGGCCCATCCCCGACAAGGCGGTTCCAACTCTTAGCCTAAGAAATTTGGGTTTGCGTTCGATAGCATTCGGATATTGCCACGCAAATGGCCAAGATCGCATGGGAAAACTCACCAAGGTGGGCTGATGGTGGGCGGTCAGATCTTCCATCACCGAGAGTCCGACATTGGGATGGCCCAGCAAGGCGTCCTCCAAGGTAATGCGTTCCGAGTTGTACTGGCTGCTCATCCACATCATACGCAGCTCAGCCGGATTCATGTTGAGCTCTGTGGGGCCCTCTCTATGCGGATGATGTTTTGGGGGTCCTCAGTGCGGCAGAAACATTTATGGGACCTCCTGGGGTAGGGGAATCCTCTTGAAAAGACGGGCGTTCCTCTGCTCCTGGCGAGCACGAAAAAAGGAAACTGCAAAGAAGGTTAGGGAGGTTACTAAAAGCGGGAGATTCATTTACGGGCTCCTCAAAAGGTGTGCCCAGGTTATACCAAGTTTTTAACCAAACGAGATGAATTTAGTGACATCTCAAATGGTTTTTCTGGGTACTACGAAGTTTTTAGCCCTGTGAGATTAATCTAGTGACTCCCCAAAAGGTGTTTTTTTTCGATATAACTTAGTTTTTAGCCTAGTGAGATTAATTTAGTTACTCCTCGAAGGTCTGGCTAATACCTAGCCATGTCATATCTTGCTTTGTCAGCGTAATAATCTCGTTTGAATACCATGGAAATGCCTTTAAATACAATTGTGAAATTCGCATTTCCAGTGACTCATGAAAGGTAAAAGAAAATATAATTTCCTTTACTCATAATTATAAAGTGAAAATAACAAATTTGAGGAGGGTAGTATTACTGATTGAACGTAATATATTGCCCTTTAAGCTTAATCCAATGATTTCTCAAAATCAAATATTAGGCAGGCATCCTCAGGCAAGAAATCCAAACAAATGCCAAGGGATAATTCCAAGCTTTGTTCAAGATTTCCAAGATTTAAGAACCAATACTAACTCAATAATACATTTTTCACGGCATTCCAGTTGGTCATTGGTGGTTTATCTCAAGCAAAATAAAAACTAATTGTTATTAAACCAGAATGCGCGTTAAGCAAGTTAAATTTTCGATTGTTTTTGTTCTTATAGTCAATACCCAGGTGTTTGCAAGATAAAGTATAGAATTCTATGGCAAATAAATCATATTAACTTTGCAGAGAGCTCATCTAAAGATTTACATAACTATTTGTTAAAGGAAATGCCAAAGACGCGGCAAAAAATTTACGAATTTTTGTAACAAAAAACCTACTTTTTGTACTTTTTTTTAGTTTCAGACCAAAATTAAGGACGCTAAGGACGTACACAGCGGAGACCCATCATAACGGAGGCAATAATTACATCGCGCGTTTCACTTGGTAAATATATACAAATATAAACTTTAACTATTTTTTAGTTTTAAAACATTACAATAAACTATTATAAAAGTTTCAAAAGGTTTTAATTTATCATACCCGAGAAAATGCTTTATGAAATCCGAGCATTTCCGTCTAAGGGAGGGAACCCCCTTCAAGGATTTGTTGTCTTTAACTAGATCTTGTTTTCTATAGATATTTTCTACATAATATTGATATTAGGGATTTAATTGTATTGTAAAACACTTAGATGACCTTGGCAAGAATAATAAACATTTCGGGGAACGTTCTAGTTTGTTCTTTGAAGGTTTAAATATTTGTTATTTTTTTAAGGAAATGCCATTAAATATGATATATATAATATGCAATAAATATGACTGGTTATTGTTTTCTATAGATATTTTCTACAAAATATCGATATTATTTATATTGTATTTTGTATTTTGATAAATACAATAAATTTTATAATAAATAAAACAAATTTAAGAAACAATTCACTTTGTTTTAGGAAATGTATCCCTCTTAAAAATTAAATTATAAAATTTAATTGTTTATAAACAAGACAAATCCTTAGGCAACAAATTGCCAAACAACAACAAGTGCAAACGTTGGAGCCCCCAAAGGAGAGTTCTCTTGTTTTTCCTTGCACACTGTTTTCTGTTTGTTGCTTCCCCCGGTTCTGCTTCTTCTCCGTCACCGTCTCCTTCCCCGCTCCCGGTCCCGCTCTCGCTCGCGCACGCTCTTCCTTACCCTTTACCCATCTCGCTCCCTCTCCCTTAATTTTTTTTTTGCACGCAGCTGCTGCGCAAAGGAACACGCGGAAGGAGGGAAAGAGAGAGGGGGAGGGGGTGGCAGAGGGGTTCCAGGAGAAGGCGGCATGGAAATTTTGATGAACGATTTCCGGGGAAAGGAAGAGCGAGAGGGGAACGGAATGCTGCCCGCTCTGCCTTTGCACCCACTTCGCGTGCCGGGCACGCTTTAAATTCGCTTCCAATCCCTCGAAGATGCCTCGAAATTTGCCGAAAAATGCGAGACCGTTTTGCGCCCTGCCTATCGCACGCTCGTTCACACAAACGAACAGAAATGCAAACGGACGGGGGCAAAAAAGCGACAAAAAAAAAAAACGAGTCAATGAAGCGAAGGCGCAGACTGCGAACGCGAACACAAAGGAAAACGCACAAAACCAGACGCAAACTTACACTTTTCGCACGTTGCACGCACTGCGCTTGGGTTTAGCTTTGTTTGGGGCACTCGCTGCGCTGCCTTTTGCAGCAGTTTCAATTGTTTTTCCAGGCTTATGCGAGTTTTTTGTGTGCTAACTTTGCATTTGCGCCGAGCATTGTCGCCAGCACACGCGATAGTATCGATAGGTACGCGCAACGGCCCTGCCGATAGTCAGGCCGTCTGCGCGCGAAACAAAAAGTGCGATAGCACGAACTGCACTTATTGATATTTTTAATAATAACGATTTTTATAATACCCATAATTAAATAACCCATACATTAATTGAAGAGCAGCCATAAAAAGCTAAACTTTGAAGTAATTTTTAATAAAAGATATTACTAACCTCGAATATGAATTTGTTATTTAACATATGTGCTTGATTAAATTTTAGCAAAAAATAAGCAGGCTTAATTATAATAATTCACATACACAGTTTTATTTTCCGCCAAAAAAAAATATTATAGTAATAATTGTTTTCCACATACTAAAAATAGATTTTAGTCGCTAGAATACAATGTATTTTATGGCTTTAAATTAAAATTACTTGTTTAAAAATGACTTATTAAAATTTCCATAAGACTTATTACATATGCTAGTAATTTTTTGCAATTCTAGGTAATTTTAAGAATAACAGTTGGACAATAAAATTGTTAATGACAAGCCTTAGCCTTCGCCATCACCTATCGATATATGCTCCGATTGCCCATCACACATTTTGTAACCGAGCTCGTCCCTGCACCAGCATTCGTGAGCCATTGCCCAACACTTGCCTTTGTTTGTTGTCAAAATGAAACGAAAATAGTCGCAAAAAAATTTGCCACTCGAATTTAGAGCGTTTGGAACGATGCCAGAAAACGCAGAGGGCAGCTCCCTGCCCGCGGACGCCACCCTGCGCAGCATGCGCACCCACCTGGCGGGCAGCACCTTCGGCCAACGGCGCGAGGACATTTTCCGTCGCCTGCAGCAAAGTGCGCATCGCATTGCCTTGGACTTCAGCGGCAAAGAACTGGCCACCGAGCGCCACGAGGCGGTCCAGGAGCTGTGCGAGGCCCTGGAGGACCTCCTGGGCTATGGCCTCAAGCAGCCCACCACGGGACTGGCCTTCAATGCGGCGAGTTTCCTGCAGAATATGCAGGAAATGGTCTCCGGAAATGCGGGCGGAAGCAACAACAATGAGATAACCTTCTGGGAATTCTGCCAAGCACATTTGACGCCCCACGAGCGGCAGCGCTACGTCGATCTGAAGCAGATCTGGACCAACTTGGGGCGGGGCAGGGCCTTCCTGCGCTCCGCGTTGAACGAAAAGCGCCTGCACAGCCACTTGCTCACCTGGCTGAGCGATGAGGAGCAATTGCATCGCTACTACACGCCCTGGTCGCTGCTGCTCAACGAGGAGGCGGCCAGGCAGCTGCCCGAGATCCTGGACTCCCTGAGGGACGTTCTCTTTGCCCTTTCCGTCGACACCACCGAGTTGAATGCCCCAAAACGAGCCGTCGGCGTTGTGGCCGCCAAGGAGGAGCCCATTATCTATTCACCCAACCCCGTACCTGTGATAACGCGCCAGAAGAAGCGTCCCGGTGTGGCCGTGGAGAGGCCCATAGCGGGTGCCAGTTCCACGGAAGATTTGCTGAGTGCCCTGAGGCCCCTGGAATCGTTGGAGGTGCAGCGGCTCCTCTCCAGGGAGGCCATCGAAAGGCAGCTCACCAGGGAGCAGGAGGAGGTCCCTTGCCCCGCCGAACCAGCCGAACCCTTCGACCCCATTGAACCCGAGCTGGAGTTCCTCAAAACTCCCCTGCCCGATGCTCCCGTCGCCCCGGCGGATGCGGATTCGTTCGAGGATCGCAGTGACACCTCCTCGCAGTGGAGCAAGTCCTCTTCGTCGGCCAACTGTCTTCCCGGGAACAGCCAGCACAGCACTGCCCTGCTGGAGGAGCAGGTGAACCTGCTGACCGAGAGATGTGCCTTTCTGGAGACGCGGGTGGCGGAGCTGAACCTGCAAAACCGTCTGCTGGTGCGGCGGCTGACCAAGCAGTTCGAGGCCACCGGCATCGATCCCAGCTCCTCGCTCAGCGCCAACTTCCTCATAACCATTCCGCACGTGAAGCTCGCCAAGGCGCGCAGCTCCTCCTCCCACTACACCTACGAGATCCACATCACCATGCGCCAGTGTCTGGAGCACTGGACCCTGTTTCGGCGCTACAAGGAGTTCAATAAGCTGCATCAGTCGCTGCTGAAGACGCATCCGGTGGTGAGTTCGGTGGAGTTTCCGCCGAAAAAGCATTTCGGGAACATGAACGAGGTATTTGTGGAGGAGCGACGCCAGCAACTGCAGATTTATCTGCTCAATTTGGTGGAGACTCTCCCACAGGTGGAGGCCTGCAAGACGAAGGCGGAGCTGCAGAAGGCCTTCCCCTTCTTTCGCGAGAGATAGCCCCCCGGGGAGTCCCCGGAAAAGCGACCAAGGAAGCTCGAAAGGAACAAAGTATTGGACATCGTTTAGTTGCTGTTTTGTTAGGCAGAAAATCATTAATTATATGTGTAGTTTATGTGGAGTTGGTCCAAGTGCTGTAATCACTGATATTAAATAAAAATAAGACATTCTTATCGATCAAATTGATCAAATTCGAGCTTTAAGGGATCGAAAACTTGGGTTGGAAATAAATTCATAAATTTTTAGAGTTCCTAATCTCTGAAATCAAGAAACTTCTTAAAATAAGAGCACAAATATGGAACTATGTGGATTTTTTTAAAATTTTAGCATTGAAGGTAATTGTATCTTATATACGACAATAATTGCCATACTTTTAAGGTTTTTTTGCTAGTACGTGAAAATTCGAATATTTTTCAAAAATAGGTAACAAATTTTTTATTAAAAGAACTTAATAACTTTAAATATAAATACTTTTAGGGAATTGAGTTTTAGTTAAATTTAAAAGACTTTTGAAAGCTTAATTGTTTGAAAATGGTACATTATTATTGGTCAAATTTTACAAATTATCTGGGGCTATGCTTTGAGTGCAATTTTTAGGGCTTAAATGGAATATAAAACATTTTAAAAACAGATGCTTTCCAAGTTTTTGAATCTCCCACTCAGTCCGGCAACCTTTTCAGTGGCAACTGACCAACACTGTCGCCGCACAGCTGTGTTTGTTTTTATCTGCTCAATGCCGATGCCTGGCTTGCTCATTAAATTGCGTGTACTTTGCAACAGAAATTGAGGGCGCAGCAAAGATGATCGAGTGATTTTCCGAGCCTACAAAACAGCTGCAGCTTCTCCGCGTGACTCTGCTCACACCCGACCCCCCGACCCCCCGAGCAACCCGACACGGTGGCAAATTAAAAACGCAGGCAAGCTAATCGAATTAGTGAAGGCATCACCATGTCCGGGGCGGCAATAGCCATAAATGCAGCCATTTCGGGAGCGGCGTTCTGCATGACAGTGCGGATGATTCCCCGCTTCCGGGAGATGTTCATCAAGGCCAATCTCTGCGGCAAGGATCTCTGCAAAAAGGACCAACCGCAGGTGTAGGTATCCCTCGCAGTTCCTCCTTAAATTCCACCTAAAAGATCTAATCCCTTGCAGCCCCGAGTCCTTTGGCGTGCTGATTGGCTGCGTTTACTTGGTCTCCTTGTTCCTGTTCATCCCCATTCCCTTTGCCTTTGACGAGGCCGCTGCCACGGATGCCATCACAGGCGGCAAACCCGCCACCTTTCCCCACGATAAGGTTCGATCGTTAATTAATCGATTTCCCCGAATTCCGGCTTATCTTTTCGGTGTTTATCTTGCTTGTAGTTCGTGGAGTTGGTGGCTGCCCTGCTGTCCATTTGCTGCATGATCTTCTTGGGCTTTGCCGACGATGTTTTGGACCTTCGGTGGCGGCACAAGCTGCTGCTTCCCACGATTGCCACGCTGCCCCTGCTGATGGTCTACTATGTCAACTACAACTCCACCACGGTTATCATGCCCAACTTTGCGAGGGGCCTGTTTGGAACCTCCGTGAATATAGGTGAGATATGGCAGTCCCTAGGGGAGAAAAAGGGGTTTCAAAGCGGGTAACAAAGCCATAATTAATAGTACTTCTTTTGTTTGCAAAAGTGGAAAAGGGTTTCCAAATCTACTAAACTAGTGATACGTTTAGTCCAAAACAAATAGAAAACTCTCCTAAAATAACCCTAAACTGTAGGTGAGTTGTAGTATTTTCTTTGACTGCAAGGGGGCTTTAAAATCGCGTAAAATAGCTACTAACTATAGTAATTCTTTTGAATGCAAGGTAGTCTCTAAAAACAATCAAAGAGCCATAAACTGTGGGTTAAACAAGGTACTTTTTTTGACTGCTATACATTCTGTAAATTCATAAAAAAAAACCCTAAACCGTAGGTCAGTTCCATTTACTTCAATACTGTCTTTGACTGCAATAAAGTGTCAAAAACGCACTGATACACTTATTCTAAATTGGGTAAATAACCATAAACCAGCTCTGCTAAATCCTTTAAAATGGACCATAACTATAGGACAGTTTTGGTAGTTTTTTTTTGTGAACAATATTATAAAGTAGCAACCAATTGTGAGCACTTTTTTGGTTATTCCTTTAACTGATAAATTCAAAAATCTGCAAGCAAGTTTAGGACTATCTTTGTAATATATCCTTTCATTTAGGTAAGTTTTCGTACTTCCTTAAGTTCCTAAGAGATATTAAAATACAATAAACTAATCACCAAGTGTAGGAAAGATGTAGTACTTTCTTTGCCCGCGAGGGAGTACCAAAATCCAATAAAATAAGCACCTACTGACGCTAAATTAAGAGCCCTATTATATCCCTCAACTGACTCTAACTCAAAATTCCTTATAGGCGCCCTGTACTACATTTTCATGGGCATGCTGGCCGTGTTCTGCACGAATGCCATCAACATTCTGGCCGGCATCAATGGCCTCGAAGTGGGCCAATCCCTGATCATCGCCGGCTCCATTCTGAGCTTCAACTGCATCGAATTTTGCTTGGGCCACCAGGTGGACTCGCACATCTTCTCCATCTACCTGATGCTCCCCTTTTTCGCCACCACCCTCGCCCTCTGGCAGTTCAACAAGTGAGTTTCGTACAATATTTATTTGATACTTTACAAATAGCGAATTGATCCGATTCTAGCAAGTCAACAAATTCGTATAATTTTGAGAGTTTAAATTGCAATTCATTTCGCGTTAAAGTAAAGTGCCCAAAGCTTTTCAAATTGTCTTAAAAACTAAATGTCTCTCGTTTGGTTGCTTAAATTCTTTGCGTAGTTCGTAGTTCGTGTGGTTTTCTCTTAGTTTTGTTATCACAGATTTGTGGGTCTGTCTTCTGTCTTGTTGTAAACTTTTTCGAATCTCTGCTTTGGCCAAAAACAATGCACAGAAGGGGATTGGGTATTATGATATGAGCGGAGGTGACAATGAGATCTCAAATATATACTTTATGAATCTGGTTAGGTTTCGAACCCCTAAATGCATGGTGGCTACTCCTCGTCTTGTAGGTCCTCCAGCACGTCCACATCGTACAGATTGACCAGCAGTTGGCCATACTGACTGCTGTGCTGGAGCGCCTCCTCGGGGGCAAAGTACTTCTCGCTCTGCTCCCGTAATCTCGCAAGCTTTGTGGAGCCATCTATGTGAAAGCCGTTGGCAATCAGTTGCTGCATGTAGGCGGCATCTATGTGGGCGTTGCGGGTGTCGTTGGGCAACCTAACACTCAACTGGTGCTGTCGGGAACTCTGAATCAAGAGCACAATCTGCTCGGGCGGCAGGCAAAACTCGCAGCTCCAGCCGCCGTAGTGATTGAGATCCCCCAGAGTGCTGGTGGCCAGCTTCTCCAGTCGGTGGGCATCCATTTGGACGCTGTGCATGTGGCCCAGGGAACTGATCACTCCACTGAGCAGGGTCTTCTGCGGATGCTGCCAAAAGAAGCCGTAGACATTGTACTTCAAACGAAACCTCAGCGGCGCCACATCTTTGGCATAGTACTTGAGAAACTTCAGGGCCGCAGGGGCATAGACGGTGCGACTATCCCCGTGCAGCAGCAGATCCTGGGCCTGCATTTGGACCCCACACTGCGCCCACAACTGCCGGCGGAAGTGACTGTAGGCCTGGGAACTGCTGCAGTTGCCCGCCGTCGGGCATCGCAGAGCCAAATAGTTGGTTTGCGGCCCCAGCAGGCTCTCCAGACTGCGATCCCTGCTCGTGTTGCTCACGTAGTAGATGAGAAAGTAGTCCACCACCTCCAGCAAGACGCGCACTTGCAGCTCCAAGAGTTCCAGGCTAATGTGCTCCCAGGCGCCCAGCTCCAGCATGTAGAACATGCGATGCAAGTAGCTGGAGCTCGCCTCGATCAGTTGCAGCGGTTTGCTGGCCCTGTTGTGCGTCATCAGGGCGCGCCAGATGATCTCCGGCTGGCCGCAGTCCCGGCCGTGCCAGCCGCTCGAGCACCTGCACTGGGGAGCCGTCATCAGGTAGTCCACATCGTTCGTACGATGCAGGAGGTTCTCCTCCGGCAGACTGCCCTCGCGATAGCACCACAAGCTGGGCGCCAGGCCCATCTCGGCGTCGATGTAGGCGGGCGGCACATTGTAGTCCGGTGGGTGGGATTCGTTCAGTTTCATTTGGTAAAAGTCCTTTTCGTAGCGATTCACGTTGTCCTGCTGCCGGGGACAGTGAATGCCCTTGAGAGGACCCTTTTCCGGTGACTTTTTCGCCCGCCCGCTGGTCACAAAGTTCACCCGGTTCGAGGTGAGGGGTTCCAGGGCATTGGCCTCCGGATTGTGGTCCATTTGGAGCAGCCAAATGCAGGCAATGAAGCAAAGTTGCAGGAGAAGGACCGACCAGAGCACCAGCTTTTTGGTGATGTTGATGCCGGGTGGCCCGGATGCCAGGGCATGGGTGGCCAGGAGAGTGCTGCGCACCATTTTGTTGGATTTTCGGCTGTTTTGGCTTTACTTGCACATTTTCTTGCGACTTTTTTTCGCTCGTCTTACACGCCCAAAAAATTTTTTATTCTACCTCCCCCGCCGCTTGTCAGCTGTCTGGGGTTCCTGCCGCAGCTGACGCAGCTGCCTCACAAGCGGTTTTGCAACACTGGCCTGGGTTTGAATTTGCGCGTTCAATTTGGGGGAGATCCCTAAACTCTTTTCTTAGGGTTTTTATGTACCCAAGAGTTATAGTTTCAGATTTAGCAAGGGCCTTATTTTCAGCACACTTGAAACATGTTGAGAAACTGTAAGAACATTAAATTTATGCCCAATTGTACCCAAAAGTTGTTATTCCTCTGAAAAACCATGAATTCAATATAATATTGCTTCTCAAAGCTATACATTTTGATACTAATTGTAATATTACTGGATTTAATTGAATTTAAATTATTAAAGCTATTAACTCTCAAAATATACCTACAGATACCCCTCGCAGGTGTTTGTGGGCGACACCTATTGCTACTTTGCGGGCATGACCTTCGCCGTGGTGGGGATCCTGGGCCACTTCAGCAAGACCCTGCTGCTGTTCTTCCTGCCGCAGATCCTGAACTTCCTGTACTCCACCCCGCAGCTGTTCCACTTTGTGCCCTGTCCGCGTCACCGGCTGCCCAAGTACGACAGCAAAACGGACCTCCTGCACATCAGCACCACGGAGTTTCGGGTCGAGGAGTTGCCCTACCCGGGCAGGGTGATGGTCACCGTTTTACGGAAACTGCGACTGATTAGCTGGCACGCCAAAGCAGATGGCCTGGTGCGCACGAACAACTTTACCTTGATCAACTTTGTGCTGGTGATTTTCGGGCCCGTCCACGAGCGCGTGGTCACCCAAATGCTGATGGGCCTCCAGGTGCTGTGCACCCTGATTGCTTTGGCCATTCGCTATCCCCTGGCCAACTATTTCTATGCCAAAACGTAGTAGGATCCTCATATTTATCCCTAGTAAGCCTTGGCTAAGTTACCTAGACAAAAGGGCCTTATACATTTACTAGTGCCGACACTTTGTTTCCCGAAATCTGTAAAAAATCTGTACTTTTCTCTCTCGTGAATAAATAATAAGATTCAATAACCAAATCAATACACAGTCACCATGGCCATTTCAGAGGTCTCGGAGGAGGAGTTGTCGGCACCCGATGAGGAGGATGAGGGACCAAATATTGGGGTAACTCTTGGGATTACTAAAAGTTATCCCTAAAAGTAATGTTTTTTCCACCCCCCAAAACTAGCTCTATTTGGGCGGGCGCAACAGTTTGGGGCAACGACATGGACGCGGTTGGGCCATCCTGCCCAATGGGGATCAGTACGATGGGAACTATCGCAAGGGACGCCGTCACGGTATCGGCTTGTATGTCTTCAAAGATGGATCCCGATATTACGGACAGTATCGCTGCGGCAAGCGCTGCGGTCGCGGGATATTCATCTACCCGGATGGATCCGTTTACGAGGGCAACTGGCGCAAGCACCTGAAGCACGGAAAGGGTCGCTACAACTACATCAATGGGGACACCTATTCGGGGGACTGGTTCAAGGGTCAGCGCCATGGTGTGGGCATCTACACCTTCAACAACAACGACGGCTGCTGCCTGTCGGTGCGTATGAAGTCCACCTGGAGCAGCAATATCCGCATGGGTCCATTTGAGCTGTATATCGGGAATGATGATAAGTGCACTATACTCCATGGCACCTGGGACACCTTGTATCCCACGGGACCGGCGGTGTTTAGCTTCAACAATCGGTACCTGCTCTTGGGATACTTCCTGCCAGCCAACTACCACTTTAAGGTAAGGGAAAACAACACACTGTTCTTATTGATTTTGGGGTAGAACACACTTCAGCTAGGTTTTCTTATTATATTTTCTTTGGGATTTTTTAAGCCTAGAAACCCCAATATTGTAGCTGGTAGAATGCATTATAGAACATCATCCACAAACTACTTCGTAGAGCTACGACAATCTTGTTAAAAGCCGAAGAGGTGTGTCTTATAGAATATCCTCCACAAACTACTTCGTAGAGCTTCCACATACTTCGTGTTAAAAGCCAAATAGGTGTGTTTTCATTTTGAGCCTTGAGTGGTCATCGCTGCGTGAAGAAAGGTTTTCTTATTATACATTTTTAATAAGATTTTTAGAAGATACAGCCTTCATTAATAGACCTCAATATTTTGATAAGGTAGCTGATAGATTGAATACCACGCAAACCTACATTTTTAAGTTGCTGGAGTTCTAGAATCTAGATCTTTGAACTGTAAAGTTAACCTCAATTTGCAGAGCATTGGCAACTACGATGACATGGAGGAGCCCGAGGACCTGGAGGAGCGCATGGAACTCGACAATGAACTCGAGGAGGGTGGCGAGGGGGAGGCCAAAGCGATGGCCCCCACTTTGTGGTTCGCCCAGGAGATCGCCGTCTACGACTACTCGCTGCTGCCGCAGGAACCGGTGCCGCTGGCCATATCCGACTCGGAGCTCTCTGTCTGTTCGCTGTCGACGGTGCCGAGCATCCGCAGCGAGGAGAAGCTCAGCTGGTACGGCGAGGGCGAGGAGGCCGAGGGCGAGGAAGGCGAGGGCCTCGAGTGCTTCCCCTGCGAGTGCGAGGACGATTTCAGCGACGTGGAGACGGAGAGCGAGGTGTGCAAGATCGATGCCAGTCCCTGTGCCATCGAGATCCTCAAGGCGCCCGAATGCCCCGATCCCTAGGCATGCTTTTACGTTTATGTTTTGTGTGAATAGAAAATCAATGAAAATTAAAAAGATTCATCAACTATCAGTTTAATTTTCTACTCTTCTCATATTTCCATTTCATCTTGTTCACCAAACTATTTATTGATTAAAAATAATGTTTAATTTAATGTCCTTGATTAACCTTTGACAATCTAATTATTTTGTACTTTCTGTGTTGTCAACATTTAATAACTGTATATCCATTTGTTCTTTTTAACTGTGTTTGCACCTATTAAGTATCTCATTTTTAAATGTAATATCAAGTCAAATTTTAAAATATATATGTAAAGCAGAATATGATCAGCCGGGAAACACCGTGACTGCAGCGCAGAAGAGAAGCAGAACATCATCGATCGCGGCATTCTTCGCCCGCCGTTTGAAGTTTGTTTGTTTCAAATTGTTTCTGTCTGAAAACTTACCAGCCTCCATAATTCCATTGTTGACAATATTGTCATTAAAATCTGCATGCAGTAAAGTAGTGAAGGTGTTTTGTGGTCATAGCGCCTACTATGAAGGGATGATTGCAGATATGAAAGGCATTATTCTGAATATGAAACACCCGATTGATAGAAAAGAACATCTATTTGCATATGTGATTGAGAACTCTGCAAACTCTCAGGGCACAGAAGCAGCAACCAATTTTGAATCATCTCTAAATATAGATCTTAATAGATACTATACAGGAGAAGAATCTCCCGATAAATCTTCCGCAACCAATGCTACAGATTACAGATAAGTTGGCAGAAGAGCTTGAGCTTGAATGGTGAGTTTGCACATTAAATATCAACATCATTGGTAAAAAAAAAATTTGGGTGATATTTATGATTTGATGCAATATACAAGAACTTCTGAAAGGCTAAAAATATTCGAAGAAACAATTGATCTAGGATGTCAGACCACCTGGCGATATTACCGATTATACAATTCAAGCCAATTTAGTCGCTTTGCTGCTAATAAAAATGTGAGATTAATTATTAGATGTGCCGCATTTATATCGGTTAAAGAAACCAACTCAGGGATAGATCAAATGATCTTGTTGTCTAATGAATCAAATAACAGATTGTTCCAGATATTTGAACATTACAATGGATGATTCTGATATTGCATTAACAGAACAAGCAAAAACAATATTCAAATCTAGATCTGCATTAACCTCTAGAGGTCTGAGTATGAATGAATAATACTCTCCTATAAGTCATAATAGCAATAAAATATAACTCCCAAAAAATTTAGAATAAATTACGGTTCTGGGAAATTCTTTTGTTTTATAGTAAACAATTTATTTCGTAGATCATTTGCTGGTTTATCCTCCCCCCCTTTATTCTTTTTTTTAATTTTTTGATTAAAATTTGTTGATTCACTTTAAAATACGCCTCTTTTAAGTAGAATGAGAAATCACAAATGTGGGGGACGACTGGCTCGCTTTCCAAGGATTATTGACATGATAGCTTAGCGTTTAGGTTAGATTTTAAATTCTTTTCAGGCGTGTTCAGCATTTCAATTCATGTTTTCGCTAATTAACTCTAAACGTAATTATTGTTGCTGCCTAACCAGATGTGTTTGATTCGCTTACGTCTTTACAATTTCTATACATCTATATATTCTCGTTACTAGATTATCATTTAAAAAAATCTCTATGATTCGGTCTCAGGGGAAATCAAAGGTTTAGGAATAGGAGCGGGAGCAGGAGCAGGAGCAGGAGCAGGAGCGGGAGCGGGAGCGGTAGATGAGTCGTTGGCCAGCTTGCTGCTCACCTGGCAGACTCCGCTGCAACTGGCAGCTAAGCTGTTTGAGTCGCAACTGGACGCAGATTCCGGGGGCGTTCGTTCACTTGTCGTCGTTCCATTTAGTACCTCACTCGCCTCACACTCGTCCAGTATGATATTCAGCCTGTCCGTCGTCTCCACGGGATTGCGGCGAAGCATCTGGTAGGGCTCCTCGCCATCGCGCTGCAGCTCGTGCAGCGTGCTGCCATCCTTTCGCTTGGAAACCTTGTAAATGGCCGGACACGATTTCGAGTTGCGCACATCGTTCGAGTCCTTCAGTTCTGGCAGCTCCAAGGGATTGCCTCCTCCGCCCAGCTCTCGTATCTGCTGCATTTCGTGCTCGTGCTCGTGCTGGTTGTTGTCCTCCAGGCTAACACTCTGCGCCAGGGCCAGGGCCGCGGCCATGGCGGCCGCCTGACTGCTGCTGCTCGCCCCCTTCGGATTGAGATACAACTGCGGCGTGTTGTACAGCAGCAGGTGCGGGTCCATCTTGAAGTCGTGCTCCAGCTGCTTCTGCTGGTCGAGATTCTCGTCAATGTAGTTGATGTGAATGGGCGAGGTCTGCAGGTTGAGGTGCGAGCGATGCAGCAGATCATCGTCCGGCGGTGTGTAGTAGATGGATGCCTTGCTGGCCGAGTAGTTGGCCGAGAGGCGAGCCTTGATCTTCTGGATGTTGAGCTCCTTGGAGCCAGCAAAGTCCATTTGGCCTTTGAAGTAGCAGTCTATGTCTGCAAGGGCAAGATTACAATGGATAACAATGTTTACACAATGATTTCTTAATGATAATCTAGGTCAGCGGTGGGCAGCCCATAGCTCTTTGGGCTCCCAAAAACAAAAAGCTGTGAATGTCTCGAACAAAAACGAATCGAAGTGTGCACGTCATCGGAAGTTGACGGTGAAAAGGGAATGTGCAAAATTACACAAACAATATATGTAGAACCAAAATATCGGTCGGAGACTCTTTTATTTTCTTATGTGGTCGGCTCCCAAGTTGAAATGCCCACCACTGATCTAGGGTAATCACCTTCGGCTATGTCCTCCTCGCAGCGGCCGCGACAGTTCTCAAAGTAGAAGCTTGGCAGGTTCTCCAGAACCTTGTTGAGCGTCTGCTGCTGATACTTGTAGCCCTCGCGCAGCCTCAACACCTGATGGGCACTGAACTTCCTGATCTTGTTACGCTGGAAGACATAGTTCTCGCGCACCCAGCTCAGCTGCCCGGTGGAGTAGTCGCGCACCTTCTTCACCTGGTCGTAGTACTGATCCTTGAGTGCGGTAAGGTGATTCGAACCCATGTCCCTGAACTCCCGTATGTGCTTGGCCTGGGTGGTGTAGCTGCTCTGGATCCACTCCACCTGCTGGGCGCAGTTCTCCCGAATGCGATGCACCTGCTGCGCGTAGTTCTCCCTCAGCCGCTCCAGCTGCTGGCTCTTGTAGCTCTCGATGCTGTCCAGCATCGCGTAAATCTGTCTCGCCCTCGGCGACTTTTTGTTCTTATTGGCACAGCAGTAGAAGCGCCCGCAGATGCCCCAGCGGGACAGGCAGCTCCTCAGGCCCTGCACGATCAGGGTGAGCAGGAGAAAGGCGGTGGCCAGAGCCGTGCCAAACAGAATGCTGCCGATCTTCACACGGTAGAACACAATCGGATCGATGTACAACCTGGGGGATAAGCTCATCAATTAATAGGAATTTTAGGTTGTAAAGTATGTGATATCCCACCTGAGACCCGCCGAGGCCTTGCCCATCACATTGAAGGCATAGCAGGTGTAGAGGCCGCTGTCTATCCGCGAAATGTTGTGCACCAGCAAGGAGCCATTCTCCACGAGGACCACGCGCTGCCCCACAAGACTCTCCTGACGCGTCAGATTCAACGACTGTATGTAGGTCTCGTCCATCAGGGCGGCCAGTTCCTGGGCACTGGGCGGCTGGTGATCCTCCTTGCTGTCAATGATGATGGGTCGCTTGTCCGGGTCCGCATGATGTCGCAGAATCTTGTTGCGGGGTGTGACCTACACGAATTAGGAGTTTAGTTCACTCATATTTCGAGGGGAAAACCTCTGAGGACGCACCCAAATGATGTCGGGAACGGGACTGCCCGATATCTGGCACTCCAGCTTGGCGGTGGACAGGAGTTTGTGCATTTTGGGCTCCGAGAACTGCACCACCGAGGGCACCGAACAGTTGAGATTGCTCAGCACCCGCAACATATCCCCCGGATAGCCGTACTGGCACTTCAGGGCATCAATCTGATCGTCAATGCTCTCGTAGGAGTCCAAGGCTTGGCCGGCATTGTTGTTGAGGCGCCGCAAGCTGGTGTTGGAGTTCGTCAGCCAGGCGGTGAGCCAGTAGAGGCTGCAGTCGCACTGGTACTCGTTGCCCAGTATGTTGAGGTAGTGCAGCTGGCGGAGTTCCTTCAGGCCATCGGGCAGTGAAGCCAAGCGATTGCCCCGCACACTGAGCCGCTGCAGGCGCGACAATCCGGAGATCTGGGCGGGCAACTGCAGCAAACCGTTGTCGGCCAGCAGCAGCTCCTTGAGATTGCGGGCATTGGCAAAGAGTGTGGCAGGCAGGGAGGTCAACTGGGGATTCTGCTGCAGGGAGAGATACCGCAGGCGATGCAGCACCTGGGCATCCACCAGGGACTCATCGTTGCGCGATATCCAATTGGAAAACTGCCGGATGGGCGTCTCATCGATGCGCAGGAGCACCAGCGAGCGCTGCATTTGAAAGAGGCCGCTGGGCAGCTGCTTGAAGTGATTGCGGCTGAGATCCAACTGCCGGAGGGCATGCAGGGGCTGGAAGATGATGGAGGACAGCAGGGTCAGGTTGTTGCCGGAGACATTGAGGCTCAGCAGCTGGTCCAGCGACTCGAAGGCCTTGCGATCGATGCTGGCCAGCGAGTTCTGGCTGAGATCCAGTTGCCGCAGCTGGCGCAGGTTGTACAGGCTGTGCTTGCCGATCGACTGCAGCTGGTTGCGCTGCAAGTGCAGCTGCCGGAGCTGCCCGTTGCGGGCGAAAAAGTTGTCCGGGAAGGAGAGCAGGCGGTTGTCGCTCAGGTCCAGAGTCTGCAGATCGCTGGCCGTCTGGAAGAGCTGGAAGGGCAGCACGCTCAGCCGGTTCCCGGAGAGCAGCAGACGCTCCAGCTTCAAGGCCCCGCCGAATATCTCGCGCGGCAGCTCGGACAACAGGTTCTGGCTGAGATTCAGCAGCCGCAGCTCGCTCAGGCCGCCCAGGAAGCGGGCGGGCAGCGCTCGCAGCTCGTTCCTGTCCAGGTGCAGCGCCTGCAGGTGATTCATGTGCTGCAGGTTCACGAGACTGCAGTTGGCCAGCCGATTGCCGCTCATCTTAAGTACTTTGAGGCGCCGCATGGCCTGCGGTACCGCCCAGTGCAGGCACTCCAAGCGATTCTCCGCCAAGTCCAGCTGCTCCATGTACTCGAAGCAGTGCGGCTGTCGGGCCAGAGCCTCCCGCAGGGACTCATCTTGCAGCCCGCTCTCCAGCCAAGCAAACTCGCGCACGCTCTCGTACTGCGGCAGTTGCAGAGGATCACCCGCCGCATCGGCGGGCACCTGATGCAGCACCAACTGCTGGTAGTTGATGTGCGCACTCCGCGGCGAGATCAGCTCTTGATTGACACTCCTCAGGCCGACGGCCTGGCAGCTCAGCTTGAACACGTTTTCGGTCACATCGACATTGCTATCGGGGCGGAGTTCGTGCCGCTCCTGATCCTGCTCCTGCTCCGCTTCCCGGCTCTCCGCCTCGAGGCCGTCCAGCCACAGACCCTCGTCACTGTCACTATCGTCTAGATCCGCGTCCACCGCATGCCCCACAAACGGCAGATGAAACTTGTAGCCCAGCAGCGAGAATTCGTGCTCCTGCCAGGTGCGCTGCCTTGGCCTCGTCCTGGCCTGCACCCGCTCCGGCGGATTGGTCAGCGAGGCGAGGCTCGCGTAGGTGGCCAGGCAGCCGCCACTGTTGCTGTTGCTGATGCTTCTCAAATCGCCACCGCCCTCGGCGCTGGCCCAGGCGAACAACAGGGCAGACAATATCAGGGTAATCGTTGATATTGCTTCCATTTTTCCGTATGTAGTCTCAGGTATTTATAAGGTCGCATAGTATACCTGCAGGTGCGGGAAGAGATGGATCGAATTTAGTATGTTTTTAGCAAAATTAAGGTACAAAAAGATGGTTATAGATCTATTTTAGGGGCTACTTAGTATACCTATAGGTATTAATTAAAAAGTCAAGTGACAGATTAAAATTAGGTATATTCTTTGTATACCAAAAGGTAACACAAATACTAAAAAGGCTGAATTTGGGCACACCTGAAAGTTCATGAAGTCGATTATAGAGCAATAGGTATACCATACCTGATGGTATAGTAAAAGATTAAATTTAAGTCTACTTTTTGTATACCAAAATTTTTAAATGGAACTAGATATATAGTCCCTAGATAGATCGAATTTAGAGTAATAATCTTAGCATACATGGAGGTGAAAAAAGGCGGTTATAAGTAGACTGAATTTGGGAATATCTGAAGGTTCAGAAAGACGGTTATAGATCGAATTTAGGATTATACTAGAAGACAAATAAAAGGCTATTAGATGTACATTTTCGGGTATAATCTAAGGATCAGAATTACGGCTACTTATAGATCGAAATTAGGTGTACTCTTGTTATAGCTGAAGGTATAAATAAAAGCATACTTTAAGTATACCTGAAGGTACAAAAACAAGGCTAGTTATACATTAAATTGAGGTATAAACTCGTGGTAACGTAGATTTATTCTCTTAGTATACCGAAGGTCACGAAAGTAGGGATAGTTTTAGATGGAATTTAGGAGCACACTCTTGGTTTATTTATCTGAAGTTTGAGGAATGGTTATAGATCGAATTTAGGCCTTTATTCTTCACAAACCTAAAGACACATAAAGGAGTTAATAGATCGAAATTTAGTTTAGTTTAAAGCAAACTTGAACAATTTCTTGTAGTACACTTAAAGACACAAAGAGAACGACAGCTAGTGGCCGAATTCAGGTGTATACTCTCATCGAAAATAGAAATTAGTCCACCGCCGTTTGGTTTTTTGGTCATTATTGATTTTGCCATCATCCATCCCCTTGGGGAGCGCCCAAAAAAGTAAAAAGGTGTCGCCACTTTTATTTGATTATGAGCCGAGGAAAATGGCCCATAACAATGCCCCCAAAATCAATAGGCTTTGGTAAATAACATAAATAAAGTGGAGGAGGAGCTTCCGGTGTCCAGTTGCGTGTCCAAATGGCGACGCACAAAATGAGTATGAAAGAATGCCCTAAGTATATGAATAATGCATTATAATTAGCGTCTGTCCAGCAGGAATGTGAGGGAAAGACTTCACAATCTGCTCCATTTCTATTTCTCTGCAGGCACGCAAGGGAAACTTATTAATTTGTCAACTTTAAACCTACAAATTTTACCAATTTTGGGGTAATATTGGACTTTGTGGGAAAGTTGGGATCTAAAATCAGGTGGATTATAGTAAACAAAGGGAAAAAGTTTCTCATTCTGATCTATATTCATTTCCCTAAAGGCACGCAATGGAAACTTATTAATTTATTAATTTTAAACCTAGAAATACGACTATTTTTTGGGTAATACCTGTACTTTGTGAGAAAGTTGGGCTCTAAAAACAGGTGGATTATAATAAGCAAAGGGAAAGAGTTTCTCATTCTGATCTATTTCTATTTCTGCCCGGCACGCAATGGAAACTTATTAATGGAAACTTATTAATTTATCCATTTTAATCTCAGCAATTCGACCAATTTTGGGGTAATACTTAAACTTTGTGAGAAAGTTGGGCTCTAAAATCAGGTGGATTAAAGTAAGCAAAGGGAAAGAGTTCCCCATACTGATACATTATCATTTATCCGCAGGCACGCAATGGAAACTTATTAATTTATCGACTTTAGTCTCAGAAATTTAGCCAATTTGAGGGCAATACATTGCGGGAAAGTTGGCTTCTATAATCAGGTTTCTAGATATTTCGATTTCACGATATTATGGCCAAATTGTACTTGAAAATCAGCTGGCAAAAACTCAATTCCAAGGAATTCCAAGTGGAAATGTTTTGATAGCTTCTATATAAATATAAATACCCAAGAACGTCATCAGCTTTTCAGATATTTTTAGCAAGAATTTAGATTATTTCGATACGCTTTATTCTCATTAATTCAATTTAATAAGCATTGTGCGACTGGCATTTGTTTATAAACAGAATATCGTATAATTCGCCGCCGGGAACCGCAACCTGCATCAACAAAACAATTACGACCGGCGGCCCCCTAGGATTACTCAACGGGGGAACTATAAACTGTATAATATGTGCTCTATTGCTCTATTTTGTCTTCCCCATGCAATTGCTGACATTTCGCTGTGAATTTTATGTTTCTCTTTACATATTTAAAGGGGCAGCTGATAAGGAAAAGGCCAACAACCGCGAGACGTCTATAGGGTAAAAACTGATAATGCTATCAGGATGGATGGTTTTGCGAATGTCATAAATCAGAAACGCTATCTGAACTAATTCGGCCGTCAATATTGATATTGTGGGCAAATATTTGCCACTTTAGAGTTGTTTATAATTAAGCCACAACAAATGCAAAAAGCTCGCCAAATGCAATACGAAAATAGAAACACACTGACGGGAAAATGAGAAATGTGGCGAAAAAAGTGTCACGAATATAAGGCAATAATTTAATTAGTCGGCTGCTGGCAAAGATTTTGGTCAAAGGTGTTGAAAACAAACATATACCAAAGGGTGAAGTACAGTGGTGCTTATCGGCTGTTCGGGCAATCAAGTAAATTATTGGAACGGAAGCTTTATTGGGCAAACAATTCGTCGTCTGAATGTTGCTTCTTATTAGCGCCAAAGAATTGGAGAATTGGAGAATGAAAAGGAAGGAGACCGAGGGAGGAGAAGTTGCATAATGTGCCATAGAAGACGAGCTCAAAGCAAAACAACAAAGAATACCGTTTAACTGGTCACTTAGTGTGTGTGTGTAACATACATACATGCTAAACAGTGGGACCAAAGCTCCATATTAGGAGAATTTTTATAATGAAAAATCGGGATATAAGCATAAAGCAATAAAATTATCTGGTCATTTCAATAAAATTAACTGGTTATTTAGTGTTCCAATCTGGCAAACGAAACACACTAAGCCAATTTAGGAGAATTTGTATAATGAAAAATCAGTACGTAAACAGAAATAAAATTAAAAATCAGGATATAAACAGAAAGCAATAAAATTAACTGGTCATTTAATGTGTCAGGATACACACAAGTTTAACAACCAGACATCCCTATCAGGACATAAACAGAAAAAAAAAATTTGAACAAAAAAAAATCCATATTAGGAGAATTTTTATAATGAAAAATCAGGATATAAACAGAAATAAAATTAAAAATCAGAATATAAACAAAATGCAATAAATTTAATCGGTCATTTAATTGGTGTACATACGGGCTGAGTTGTAAGAGGCCCAATCAGGATATAAACAGAAAAAAATAAATTTAAACAGATAAATAAATAAAATAGTGCAACTGGGAGCTAAACAGTAAACGGCCAAACTTGATGTCATTCTGGCAAAGTCTGAACAACTGTGTGGCCTTTATATACTCTTTTCAAAAGGTTTTTGAAAGGGCCTACTTTGATCGCATATCGAAATAAGTATTGGTTATTGTAGTTTGCAAATTTTAGGCTTTTTCAACACAGTACAACAAAACGGAACTTCCAATTTTGTTGGGCAATTATTATAGAATCAGGCCCTATGTGTGTGCTGCTTCTGCTGCTGTTATCTGAAAAGCCGCTAATATTTCAGGATATAAAGAAAAATAAGGACGTAAACAGCAAAAAAAAAAAAAATTAAAAATCAGCATATAAACTGAATGCAATAAAATTAACCGGTCATTTAATTGGTGTACATACGGGCTAAGTTGTAAGAGGCCCAATCAGGGTATAAACAGAAAAAAAAATTGAACAAATCTCCATATTAGGAGAATTTTAAACAAAAAAATTGATGTAAACAGAAAGCAATAAATTTAACCGGTCATTTAATTGGTGTACATACGGGCTAAGTTGTAAGAGGCCCAATCAGGGTATAAACAGAAAAAAATTTTTTGAACAAATCTCCATATTAGGAGAATTTTAAACTAAAAAATCGATGTAAACAGAAAGCAATAAATTTAACCGGTCATTTAATTGGTGTACATACGGGCTAAGTTGTAAGAGGCCCAATCAGGATATAAACAGAAAAAAATAAATTTAAACAAATAAAAATAATAAGAGTGCAACTGGGAGCTAAACAGTAAACGGCCCAACTTGATGTCATTCTGGCGAAGTCTGAACAACTGTGTGGCCTTTATATACTCTTTTCAGAAGGTTTTTGAAATGGCCTACTTTGATCGCATATCGAAATAAGTATTGGTTAATGTAGGTTGCAAATTTTAGGCTTTTTCAACACAGTACAACAAAACGGAACTTCCAATTTTGTTGGGAAATTATTATAGAATCAGGCCCTCTGTGTGTGCTGCTTCTGCTGCTGTTATCTGAAAAGCCGCTAATATTTCAGGATATAAAGAAAAATTAGGACGTAAACAGCAAAAAAAAAAAAAAANAAAAAAAAAAAAAAAAAAAAAAAAAAATTATAAATCAGCATATAAACTGAATGCAATAAATTTAACCGGTCATTTAATTGGTGTACATACGGGCTGAGTTGTAAGAGGCCCAATCAGGGTATAAACAGAAAAAAAAAATTTAAACAAATAAATAAATAAAAAAAATAAGAGTGCAACTGGGAGCTAAACAGTAAACGGCCAAACTTGATGTCATTCTGGCGAAGTCTAAACAACTGTGTGGCCTTTATATACTCTTTTTCAGAAGGTTTTTAAGTATTGGTTAATGTGGGTTGCAAATTGTAGAGTCTTTTCCAGCACTGTACAAAAAAAACGGAACTTCCAATTTCGTGGGGCAATTAGCATTGAATCAGGCCCACTGTGCGTGCTGCTGTTGCTGCTGACGTCTGAAAAGCCGCTAATGAGACGGCCGAGCGTATAAATACTAGAACTACATACATAAATACCAGCGATTGGAAAGCAATGCAAACAGGAGTGCCATTCACGAATAATCCGAAAAGAAAATCCATCCGCCCACGCGAATAATTCATTCACTTGTATTCTTCCGTTTTTTCAGCCATTCCAGCTCTTCCGTTATTCCTTCCTCTTCTCCTTTTTTTTTTTGCCTGCGGCGAGATGTTGCCAAGGGCAACCTCTGGCACTTCAAATCCTTCAGATGCGAAACTTTTTTTTTTAAACTTTAAGATGCCCGATTGAAGGGTGTGCACCTCCATTGTCCCCCTTTTTTGGTACTTGGCATCTACGAGTACATTTTATCCTAACCCTTTGAAAGCAAATGATTATGCTACGCATCACACGCACTCAACACTATGCCACACAGCTGTTAGTTCGAAATTTATCGGGAAACTGCATATTATTTTCACGGATTTCTTGGCTTTTTTCGGTTCTCTTAAATTGGGGGAGCAATTGTATATTTGGAGCATTTATTTGAAATGCTAACTCACCGTTATTTATAACATCTTTTCGCGTCTATTGGTTTATTCTCGCTAATAAAAACTTGCCAGTGTGACCAGAGCGCGGCTGCCACATTTGCCCAGGCGGATTAGAAGAGGGATTTTACAGAGTGATTTTCTCACTTAATAAACATTAAATTTTCATTGCTATAGTTAAATTAAAACAACATGAGGGGTTTTCCAACAATCCTTAATTTTTTTACTTAATGTTGACACTAAAATATTGTGATATGGAGAAAATTTACAAAAAATATTCAGCTCACCAAAAAATGCAAATCCACTCTTAGGCGTTCTTTTCAAGAATTTCATCTTTGCGAAGAGTGATTTTTAATTTTGTCAAATTTGATGGATTTTTATTGAGTTTTGTTAGCAATAATCGTTCCGCGCAGCGCAAACACAGGGTGTGTTGGTTCGGTCAATGCTTTCTTCACTGCGTCGGGTACTTAAGAAGAAGAATTTAAGGAAACGGGTTGCCATAGAGTTGCCAAAAAAAAAATTATTTTTTTTGTAACTGGTAATAACTTTGTGTTTATATCAAACATTTTAAGTACGAAATGTGCAAAAAACCTTGTACAAATTATTGAAATATTTAAACCTTGGTAGAACTTACGTTTTTTTTTATAAAAAAAAAAAATAAATCTTTTTAATTTGATTATTTATATACCAAAATTAATATTTTTTGCAAATTTTGGCCCAAAGAATATCATTTATCGTATAAAACTATACTGAAAATTATACTGATATACTGAAAATTTTGTTCAGTGTACATATAAAACAATTCAATAAAACCATTTCAGTTCAATGTAAACAAATAACCTATTGTATGCCCGCTAAAAGTTGTCATATATATTAAATTAGTATAATTCAATAACGGAAAAACAAAAGGTTTGTTTAATTTTATGTCTTGCCCAAAAAAGGCGCGAATTGGTATAACGTAAATATTTATTTATAAATAATGTAGTTATATTGTTTAAATTAAGCAAAATGTATTTCTTATTGACTATATTACTAGAAATAAGGCAGATTTTTGCATTACTAAAAAGCCGGCATTTTGCAGCACTGCCAACGCTAAACAACAAAAAGGCGCCAATTCTTTCTGCCCGAAATACACGAAAAATTGTCGTTGATTTTTGATTAATCAGTGAATGCCAAGACATGACTTTGTGGGTGGACAAGTACCGGCCCCGGGAGCTGTCCAAGCTGGACTTTCACAAGGTAAACAGCAGGAATTTCCAAAGCCAAATCCCCTCTCAAAGTAATGCAACTCACTGGTTTGGATGCGATTCTTTTCTCTGCAGGATCAGGCCATGAACCTGCGCAACCTGTGCAAGCAGAGCGACTTCCCGCATCTGATGTTCTATGGCCCCTCGGGGGCGGGTAAGAAAACCCGCATCATGTGCCTGCTGCGGGAAATGTTCGGCACGGGAGTGGAGCGGCTGCGAAGCGAGACGATGACCTTCACAACTCCCTCGAACCGGAAGATCGAGGTGATGACCGTGAGCAGCAACTACCACCTGGAGGTGAATCCCTCGGATGCGGGCATATACGATCGCACAGTGGTCGTGGATCTCATCAAACAGGTCGCCCAGACGCATCAGATCGAGATCAATGGGTCGCGGGAGTTCAAGGTGATTGTGATCTCCGAGGGCGATGAGCTGACCAAGGACGCCCAGCACGCCCTGCGCCGCACCATGGAAAAGTACGTGGCCACCTGTAGGATCATCATCTCGGTGAACTCCACCTCTCGCATCATTCCGGCCATTCGATCGCGTTGTCTGGGCATCCGCGTTGCGGCCCCCAGTGAGCCGGAGATTGTCTCGATCCTGCAGAGCACCTGCAAGCGCGAAGGTCTCACCCTGCCCCCCGAGCTGGCCCAGAGGGTGGTGGTGAAGTCGGAGCGCAACCTGCGGAGGGCTCTGCTGATGCTGGAGGCGGCCAAGGTGGCCAAGGCACCGTTCACGGCCAATCAGGAGATACCCGACCTCGACTGGCAGGTCTTTCTGCGCGACACGGCCGCTCAGATCATCAGCGAACAATCGCCCGCCAAGCTGGAGAAGATCCGCGAGCGCCTCTACGAACTGCTCACCCAGGGCGTGCCCCCCAACCTGATCTTTCGCGGCCTGGTCGAGCATTTGGTTAGCAACTGCGACATGTCCATCAAGGCCAAGACCCTGGAGTTTGCCACCGAATACGAGCACAGGATGCAGGCGGGGGCCAAGCACATCTTCCACCTCGAGGCCTTTGTGGCCCAGTTCATGAACATCTATGCCAAATTCATCTCCGAGCTCGGCATGATGGATGACTTTTAGTTTTTAATTCGCCAATTAATAAAGAAATTCGTATCGAATTTGTATCGAAGTGAGAGTTGTGTATTTATAAAATCATGGGCTGCGCCGCCTCCTCCTCGCGACTGTGGAGGATGGCCAATGATAGTTTTTCCTCAGACGTGCGCTTCACGATCTCCACGTAGCGCAGCACTTGCTCCTCCAACTTCAGGTGGGCCTGTCAAGGTGATAAAAGCATTAAATACCAATCAAATTTTTAGGGATCGCATGGCTTACCACTTCGTACTCAATGTCCTGCTTGGCATTCAGCTTGAGGGCGTGCAGGAGAAGATCGATGGTGTTGAGGGGCAGGGCCAACTGCGGGCTGGTGACGTTCACCGAGTGCTGGAACTCAAAGTACTCGCTGCCGGCACCCAGCATGGCGCAAATCATTTCGATGGCCAGTTCGGAGGCCTCC
The DNA here is from genome assembly GCA_021223825.1 of Drosophila ironensis. NCBI lineage: Eukaryota > Metazoa > Arthropoda > Insecta > Diptera > Drosophilidae > Drosophila > Drosophila ironensis. Next base: position 240,858 of record JAJJHQ010009046.1, on the reverse strand, counting down.
AGCAGGCGATTGTGCTTGACAAACAACTTGAGGAGCTCCCGGGAGTTGGAGCGCTTGTAGGAGGACATCAGCCACTGTGGCACAAAGGCGTTCAGCATGAGCAGGCGATTGACCACGCTCTTGCGGATCAGTGTGGAATCCTTGCCCTCATGGTCCTCCACTAGCTTTTGCAGCAAAGACCAAGCCATGTCGGCGGGGTTGGTGCGATGCGGAATGTCGGCCATGTCGTTGTTCTGCAGCCAGTTCCAGGCATCCGACGTCCTCTCCTCGGTGGCCGTCACACAGGCGCTGGTCAGACCCTCGAAAATGTGCAGCACCGAGTACGTTTGACCCCGGTGAAGCTTCAGGGCGCTGGTGTAGAGTCCCGAGTTGATCAGCAGATAGGAGAGCTCCTCCGCCGTGACACGCTCCATGGAGGACACTCCCTTGCGGTGGTGGGAGAGTTCGAGCAGGGCTTCGGCGTGCACCAGCTCCTTGCGGATGTCGGCCAGCTCCAGGACCACCACTCCTTTACTTGTGTTATCGTCGGGAACATCCTCATCCTCCTGCTCCTGATCCATGAGGGCCACACGATCATCGCCCATCGTGGGCTTGGCAATCCATCTGTATTTGCTGTCCACCAAATTCAGGCAATTGATGCAGATGAGCAGCGAGGAGCAGCGCTTCTCCAGGGCCTTGGGGACATCGGAATCGACCAGCAAACGCATGGCCTGCTCGTACATAACCGTGGCAGCTGCGGGCACATAAAAACCATTAGCACACAACCAATCGAGAGGGGAATTCCCTGTACAAACCCTTGCGCATGTTGCCCTTGTTGGTGTGGAAGGCATACAGAAAGTTGTACACCTCGTTCTGGTCGATGCCCATCGAGCGTGCCCGCGACTCCACAATGCTCTCGAAGTCGCTCTGCAGGCCCGCATACGGGAACTGCATCAGCAGGTTGAGGCTCTTGCTCTGGAACAACGTGATGACCAACTGCCGGAGGCAATCCTTGCGCCGCGAAGTGTCCGCATTGTAAACTATGGCATGGTAGGCCTGCTCGTAGTGCCCCAGCTGCATGTGATTGTTAAAGACAATCGATTGGAACATCGGCAGCTGCGGATCGTCGTCGTGCAGTATGTCCATGGCCAGGTGGGCCAGTTCAATGATGTAATCCAAGGCAGAGTGCTCCTCAAACAGCTGAATAACCTTCAAAAAGTAGTGGACGCGCGACAGCTTGGTATTCTGCCTTGTGATTTTCTTCGGCTGGTTGAGGCAACTCTGCAGCTCCGAGTAGGCGGAAGTGTTCTTCAGGACCAGCTCGAACAGGAACTCGTCCAAGAGCACGCCCTCGGCGGTCTTACGAAACAGATTGTAGGCCTTGTGCGACTCGCCGCAATCCAGCAAAGAAACTGCCAGCATAAAGGCTCCTGGCAATGGATAGCATTGAGATAACTAAGAGCTTGGGAGGCTCTAAAGGTTACTCACTGGAATGGGCGTGTGGCTTGCACCAATTGGTCAGCAGGCGCACATAATCCTGGATGATGATGTGATGGCAGGTGCCGAACAGCCACTCTGCAAACACATAGTCCTGCGCCTCCGGCCACCTGGAATTTAAGCAAATATTTAGGGGGAATCTTAGAGAATTTAAGCAGTCGCTGCTACCCACAGGATCTTGTTGATGTAGCCCACCAACTGGAGCAGTGAATCGCGCAGATTCAGCTGCTCCGTTTCCATTGACATGCTCGAGTTCGTCAGCACCATGGACAATCCGCAAACCAGACCCTTCGACTGCAGGAAGAGANCTGCAGCTCCGAGTAGGCGGAAGTGTTCTTCAGGACCAGCTCGAACAGGAACTCGTCCAAGAGCACGCCCTCGGCGGTCTTACGAAACAGATTGTAGGCCTTGTGCGACTCGCCGCAATCCAGCAAAGAAACTGCCAGCATAAAGGCTCCTGGCAATGGATAGCATTGAGATAACTAAGAGCTTGGGAGGCTCTAAAGGTTACTCACTGGAATGGGCGTGTGGCTTGCACCAATTGGTCAGCAGGCGCACATAATCCTGGATGATAATGTGATGGCAAGTGCCGAACAGCCACTCTGCAAACACATAGTCCTGCGCTTCCGGCCACCTGGAATTTAAGCAAATATTTAGGGGGATTCTTAGAGAATTTAAGCAGTCGCTGCTACCCACAGGATCTTGTTGATGTAGCCCACCAACTGGAGCAGTGAATCGCGCAGATTCAGCTGCTCTGTTTCCATTGACATGCTCGAGTTCGTCAGCACCATGGACAATCCGCAAACCAGACCCTTCGACTGCAGGAAGAGACTCAGGAGCGTGGTCTGATCGTGTCCATGGATCCGCAAGTGGGTCGAGTAGGGGCGCGTGTAGCCCGTGAAGATGTGTGCGCGACTCAATCGCTGGAGGGAGGTCTCACTGCAAGGATATCAATCAATCGAAACATATTCTTTTGGGCATATTCAAGGATATTACAAGCCAGCCGGGGTGCTTGAGGAAATGGGAGTTTCGGCAATCCACACCAAAATGTGGTACGAATTCAGGTAGTGCATGTTGGTCACCATGGACTCGGTTTCCAAGCCGGCCTCGCCCATTATCATGTACTGCAAAACCAACAGATTGCGGCACACAGAGAACCTAGATTGAGGGACATTAATAAATATATTTGGGTTGCCAAATAACTCTTGAAAACCCACCGAATCGTGGCCATTTGCTTGATGGTCTCCGCCAAAATAGACAACCCGTATTCGCTGCCAAAGAGGGCTCCCGTGGATTGCATGAACCTGGTACAACTCGAGAAATCTATGCAATAAATGGGTTAAACTTTACATTCTAGGTGAGAAAATTGTTTCGCTTTATTACCGTGACGTGGGACCAGAGGATCAATCATGCAGAGCACATCCAGCAGCACATTGATGGCCGGTTTCAGGTTGGGTATGTCCTGCAGCTTCTGCTGCATTTGCTTCACGCAATTCGGTGGCAACATGGGCCCAATGTCATCGCCCACGGTGATTTTGGCCACCAATTTGGCGACCACCTCGACGGGCGATAGCCGCTGATATAGCCGATTGTCCAGCTCCATTTTCACGTCCTCCGTGATGATTTTCTCCAGCAGCGTGATCACATTCATCAGCTCCACAAATCCGGAGGCCGTCTGTGGATCATTGCGAAACAGGGGCGCCACATAGGCGGCCACCTCCTCGTTGTGTTCGCCGATGAGCAGCAGATGCTCGAGGACCTCGCAGGGCCGGAGCAGGGCAAAGGATTGCCGCCGCACCAGGCACACGGCATCCATGCCTTCGAGCACCGCGAGGCCGGTGGGTTCGGAGAACTTGTTGTGATACTGCTCGCAGCAGGAGTAGAATTTGTCCCACAAACGGGTGGCTATCTCGAGGTACTCCTCATCGCTGATCACATAGTCCTTCAGCTCGTTCTGTATCTCATCCTCGACGGCCTGGCAGACTTGCTCCTTGAGGACCGACATGGACAGCTGCTTCACATCGAACTGCATGTTGACGCGACGGAACATCTAGAGAAACAAGAGGATTAAACTTGATTTGTTTTACTTATTGAGTGTGTGCACTCACATAGAGGGCCTTGGCAATCACATTGCGATCAAATCGTCCCGGATGGAAGATATAGGAGCAGTAGGCCTCGCGCGGATCCACGCCACGTTCCATGGTGAGGCAGTAGCGATCCGGCGGCGGTTCCAGAGCCGTGGAAACCCACTTAAAAGACTCATTGTTGCCCATGTAGGCGGCCGAGACGTGATACTCGCCCTCGGCATTGCACCAAAGGGCCCAAATGTGCGTGGCAGTGGCATCGAAATCGGCCAGATCCATTTGCGGGGCACGAATCGAGTGGTGCTCGTAGATATTCAGGCCATGCACGCCCTCGGGATCCACACGAATGCTGACACAAGTGAATTGGGCATTGCCCTCCAGGCAGAGGAAAACGCAAAAGTCGTGGTCGCTGATCTTGCGCAGCTGGCTGCTCTGGGCTGCAGGAAACGATTAGGGGATTAAATTGAGGTTTTTAGGGTGTACCAGGGATTATTTTCGTACGTCCTTGGGTGCCCGGGGCTCCGGAATCGTTGCCTGCCGTGCAATTAATGCTGGAAACGGTCTGCAGGTTGTCCAGCGACCACAATCTCAGGTCATTGTTGCGATAGAGCACCAGCAGATAGAACTGCCCATCAATTTCGCTGAAAGTCATCGACATGGCGGCCTCCAAGGCATCCGAGCGGCCACTTTGGGGGAAGATTATTGATTAATTTGCATGCCCAATGCCATTTGCCACTCACATGAGAGCGCCCTTGAGGTTGGAGAGGAAGCGCGGCATCAGATGCGATTCCTTGATCTCGCTGGTCACCGTCTGACCCGTCTGGCAGTTCATCACGTGCAGGAGGAGCTTGCTCTGGTAGGCCACGGCAAAGTAGGCGGTGCCCGCATCCTTCGACAAATACGAGACCGCTGCATTCGGCGCCGAGCCAAAGGAATCGGTGACAAAGTAGCTGCCGGGCTCGTTGATCTTGTCGGTGACGTCGTAAAAGATCGAGTGCGAGGCCAGGTCCTCGGGAAAGGCCTCCTGGCCGCCGGGATGTTTAAGGGGGAAAACATAGCGATGCACGCTGCTGACGGTCACCACGAGCAGGGTGAGCGAGTCCGGCTGCTCGGTCAGCGAGACATTCAGCACGGCCGAGTCCGTGAAGCGCAGACGCAGGTGGTTTCGCTGCAGCGTAATGTCCAGGCTGATCTCCGCCAGCTCCAGAACATCCTGGTACGTGCGCCTGTCAATCGAGGGAGGGGTTGAAGTAGTCATTTTGGGTAAAGTTGGTTTTCAAGGCGATATATTACAGGGATATATTGAGTTTGTAGGAAACTATAAAACAGGAAAGCTATTTCGGCCACTTCCGTCTGTCCATTTGTCTGTCTGACGATATAAACGCCTAGATATCGAATAGTTGTGTAGACCAGCCATGGGCAACCCTTGGCTCTTTTGGCTCCCGGTGCTCTCAAAAACAAAAACATGTGAATGTCTCGAAACAAGGGATCAACATGCCGGCTCCCAAGCGGAAAATCTGTGCCTTTGCTGGTGTAGACAACAAATAATCCCTTTTTTGGGCAAGAATCACTGGATTCGCTTCATAGAATCCGTGCCCAAACTTGACACCTCAAGTAGCTAAGCACAAAAAACTATATAATGCTCTACTTCGCCTGCCTCAAATCATATTCTAGTTAGCTGAAAGTGCTCTGACAATGAGGAGATTCCTGATTATCGGGTATTCATAGTCTCCCTCTTTGAGAAATCCCTAGAAATTGGAATATCGAATCTCCCTATGAGGGATAATTAAAGCAATGACCCATAACCAAAGCTTAACAGCAAATAAAACCATCTAACAACCTTTTCATTTAATAAAAATAGGGTAATCCTAGTCCTATTAGGATCGGGAATTCAGGGTAAAGACTTCAAATCCAACAATTACTCCTAAACCCACTTCAAGAAATCCCTAGAAATTGGAATATCGAATCTCCCTATGAGGGGTAATCATTGTAGATCCATAACCAAAGCTTACCAGCAAACAAAACCATCTAAAACCCTTTTAATTCCATAGAAATAAGGTAATCCTAGTGCCTATGACTATTAGGAGAGTACGGGGTATACCTAGTGGGACTCTCCACCAAAGCTTACCAGTAAACGAAACGGTTCCTGTTGTGGGCATTGCCGAGGCTTTTGTAGCAATAGCCGCCGGAGGATTCGAAGGTTTTGAGGTCCTGCAGCGTGCTCTGGGTGCCTGTTGCGGGGAAAGTGAGACTCGCGGATTAGGGATCCGGGTGCTGGGAAGCGAATGTGCTTACCCGTGTGGATCTTGACCTCGAGCCATTCGGGCGGAGCGAGGTTTTTGGGGATGACCTCGCGGTAGCTCATGTTGGCCCTGAGTCGGTTTGTGGGCATTACGGAGTCTCCAAAAAGCTGCAGGACAAGCGGTAAATAAATTGGCGGTATGCCGGTAAACACGCTCAGATGTGGGCGAGTGTTGGAAAGTGACGCAAAGCCACAGTGGTTGCTTTACCAGAAATCTCATTTACTGTTTCATAGTATTTTTTACGTTTCATTTTGCAACCTGTTCATTAATTATTTTAAAATAAAAGTTTAAAATGACTAGTTGTTTAAGGATATTTTATATTATACCTTATTGCACGAAATGCTAGCACATATTGACAATTTGTCGTTTTATTAGCTTAACTTGAACCGACGATTTTGATGATTAATTTTAAATATTTGCTACCCCTGTGTTGTTATAGTAGATTGAACTAAACTAAAATTGAATATTAATAACTAACTTTATTTCTAGGGTGTTAATATATTTTCTTTAATTATTATATACTGGAATTCTATTACAAAACCAATACCAATTTAGTTATATTTGCAGAGAAATCATTAAGGTTATTTCTATGGCACATTACCCTAATTTTTTTATCTTTATATGTTTTCCCCTTAATTAAATTTCCTACAAGGTTTCCCACATAAATTATCTCTCGAAATTTATGCAAGTGTAAACAGTGCTGCAAAATGCTCACTCGAAATTTGGTCACACTGCCCCCGCCGCACACATGTTTCGCGGCTTGGGATTTGTTTTCGTATCATTTCTTGAATTAAAAAGTTAATTTTACCGCCCAAAAATGAGCCAGGAAGCTGTGCCTTTTGTCTGCATGCCCGGAGAGCGTCTCTGCCGCCTGGAGAACAACGTGGTCCTGGGCATCGGCACCTACGAACAGTACGGCTACGTGTATGCCTCCAAATCGGGCATAGTGTCCATCGATGAGCCCGACGAAAAGGTGAGTTTTCAGGGCAAATATGCAACCAAACTAATCCGTAATTCTTCCCAATTGCAGTGCCAAGTTGTGAGCGTAAACAAGCCGGGATATCACTTGACCATCCCCGCCACAGGCGATGTGGTGACTGCCCGCATTTTGGTCACCACTCCGAAGTTTGCCAAATGCGCGATATTCTGCGTGAGAAACGTTCTCCTGGAGAGCACCTATCGGGGTCTGCTGCGCAAGGAGGACGTCCGGGAGACGGAGAAGGATCGCGTGGATGTGTACAAGTCGTTCAAACCCGGCGACGTAGTCCTCGCGAGGGTTATCAACCAAATGGAGCAGTCCTTCCTCCTCTCAACCGCCGAGGATGAGCTGGGCGTGGTGCTGGCCTATGCCAGCGATGCCCGCAAACTGAAGATACCCATGGTGCCCGTGGGCTGGGCAGAGATGCAGTGCCCTCTGACGGCCATCAAGGAGCCCAGGAAGGTGGCCAAAGTGCTGCCGTAGAGCACAATAAACGCTGTGAAATGAGGTTGGAAATCCTGTCTCTTTGGAGGTACTTTAAGGGTCTATATAGAACTCTATGGGCAGGTTATTGATTCTGATACTTGACAAGGATATTGGGATGCATATTCCTGAAGAAATACATATTATTAGGTACTGCGGTAGAGCACAATAAACGCTGTGAAATGAGGTTGGAAATCCTGTCTCTTTGGAGGTACTTTAAAGGTCTATATATAACTCTATGGGCAGGTTATTGATTCTGAGACTTGACAAGGATATTGGGATGCATATTCCTGAAGAAATAGATATTATTAGGTACTGCGGTAGAGCACAATAAACGCTGTGAAATGAGGTTGGAAATCCTGTCTCTTTGGAGGTACTTTAAGGGTCTATATAGAACTCTATGGGCAGGTTATTGATTCTGATACTTGACAAGGATATTGGGATGCATATTCCTGAAGAAATACATATTATTAGGTACTGCGGTAGAGCACAATAAACGCTGTGAAATGAGGTTGGAAATCCTGTCTCTTTGGAGGTACTTTAAGGGTCTATATATAACTCTATGGGCAGGTTATTGATTCTGATACTTGACAAGGATATTGGGATGCATATTCCTGAAGAAATACATATTATTAGGTACTGCGGTAGAGCACAATAAACGCTGTGAAATGAGGTTGGAAATCCTGTCTCTTTGGAGGTACTTTAAAGGTCTATATATAACTCTATGGGCAGGTTATTGCTTCTGAGACTTGACAAGGATATTGGGATGCATATTCCTGAAGAAATACATATTATTAGGTACTGCGGTAGAGCACAATAAACGCTGTGAAATGAGGTTTGAAATCCTTTCCCTTGGGGGCTGTTTTAGGGCTATAAATATAAATCAATGGATGGCTTATCGATTCTACGTATTATTTGACACCCATTTAAGAAGTTGTCCTTTTCTAGGGCAGTTTAATAAAGAATTTAATATGGTTTATGAGCAAAACTTTCATATATTCTGTGAGATTTATTGAGATTAGGTCGAAGTGTTAAATAGTTCCCAAATTAGGAACTTTATTTGGGAAATTTGATCCTTAGAGGTATAAACATGATTCCATAGATAGGTAACTAATTCTATATATTTATATCTATATAATATTTAATAAAAGTAAATCAGTGAAGATCATTAGGTGTCAAACCATTTGTATATCTACGATGTACCTTAAGGTACAAATGGTATTTTAAGTTTGTGCAATGTATGTATGTAACAGGGAGAAGTAAGCGTTTCCGACCCTATAGAGTATATATATTCTTGATCAGCATCAACAGCCGAGTCGATCTAGCCATGTCCGTCTGTATGTATGAACACGTCGTTTTCGGAGATGGTAAGATCTAGAGGTGTAAATCTTTTTGCTTTAGATCCGTTATATGTGTACGCAGGTCGAGCTTATTTCTAATTTTTGCCACGCCTCTTTCCGCCTTCGTAATTTGCAGAAAACTATATTTTCCTCGATAACTCCGACAAAATAAGAGCTAGAGACCGTTCTTGGATTTTTGCCACGCCCAAAAATGGAAAAAGAAAATGGTAAAAGCTAGAGGCATAACTTTAAGTCCGCTTAACGATCAGTCCACTGATCGTCAAACACGTACGTGCAAAATAACGTACGAATCAGATAATGAATATAGAAGATATGAGCAATTAAAGTTTTGCCCACTCCTTCCCAGGGAAACGGCAAGAGAGGTAGTCGAGAAATCTCGACTACAGCGTTTCTACTTGTTTATTTACAATATTTTAAGTGTTTAATTATTATACAAAATAATATAAAAATCATCCTATAAATGGTCATAGCTGCAGTCTATGAGGCGGCTGAAGATCAGAACAAGTTGCTAAACCATTTGACTAGGACAAGCAAGAAATATGCGACAACGGCTACCAGGCTGTAGTGAAGTATCTTCAATCTGCGGGACTTGCGAGAAGTTAAATCAGGTAATTGCAAACAACACACAAGAGTACCCACCTCAGCAAAAATTTCTTGCCCTTGGCAATTGACTCGGGTGTGTCAACTTCCTTGGCTACGTAAAATCGCATGGCTCTCAAGGACTTAATCATATACTTATCCCAGTCCAGACTATTAATGTCAAAGTTGTATGTTATGCGATCTTCTGGGGACATAAGTTCCCGCAACCTATACGTATTCTTCATGTCAAAACGGAAGGTGTTATGAAAGAAATGCTGCAACAATTTCATGCTATCATTGATTTTTTTATAAATTTTCCCGAACTGTGGCTTCCTTCCCACAACTCTCAGAACGAGATCAAGGGCATAGCAGGGCAGAGCGTGAAGGAAAAAGTCAAGAAAATAATAGGTCCACATGGAGGTGACATTCAATATGTATGGATACCACAACATATTAGTCAGTGGAAAATTCGTGCAAGTTTTTAGGGTAGCAGTTGCATACCCTCTGTGGGTTATCGGATTTGAGGCATTTCCAATTGCGTAGATTGCTGGTTGCTGGCACTGGGATTTCTTTTTAGAAGTTTCCCAAATAATAGCTATCGCCAAATTGGAAGCGTAGTCCACAGGAACTAAATTACAGTGAGCGTCTAGGTCCTCGCAAATGACATGAAGGACACCCCTAACAGCTCCATAGGTAATGGCGATTGGACCGTACATGTTGTCAATCCAACCCACGATAGGCTCTTTATCGGCGGGCATTACTAAAGAATCATACATATACATTAAAATATTGATAACTGCTTTCAAAACTCACTCATATTGGGTCGACAAATGCTGACTGGCAGGCTCCCAGACTCCTTAAGCAGAATATCCTCTGCCAAGGCTTTGGTGAAGATGTAGGTGTTGGGAAAGGATCCCATTAGCCCGGCTGACATATTGGCCAAGACCTTACTGTTGACCATCTCGCTGAGAGCCAGAACCTTATCGGCACTGCAGGGCAGGTGCTCGGGGTAGAACTTCTCCTCGATGTCCAATATGACACAGTTGGAGAAGGCCGTCGAGATGTGCAGATAGGACTCCAAGTGCTTCATCTGCTTGGCCAATTGCAGCATAAGTCGTGTGGCCCGAGTATTGATAGCCAGAGCCTTGTGCAGGGCCTCGTCGAACCGCACGGTGGCAGCTCCGTGGATCACAATGTGCACCTCGGCGCACAGGAGCCGGCGATCTTCCTCCCTGATGCCCAAGTCCGGCTCACAGCAGTCCCCGGCTATGAATTGAACCCGCTGGAGGGCCTCGGGCTGCGAACTCAGCAGAACTTTGAACACCTGGGGTGCAGAATTATGAAAAGCCTTGACTGCGATTGCACTGCGTTTGCACTTACCTCTTCTTTTTGCCACAACTGAAGCCTCTCCTGCAGATTGTGACCCCGCTTGCTGCGGACCATGGCGTATATTCTTTTGACATCGGTGCTACGCAAAAGTTTCTCAATCATCACTAAAATAAACAGCATGTCGAGCAATCGAGTCAAAATTAATCCTTTGCCAGAAGACACAATTAACAGACTCTAAGACATCCATTTCAATTAACCTTTTCCCAAGAAACCGGTGGCACCCGTGAGGAAGATCACCTTGTCCTTGTAAAATCCACCAATATCGTAATCCATTTCAGCTCCGTTTCTTTGCACAAATTGCAGACCAGTCTAGACGAAGAACCAAGTGCAATAAAAGATTAATTTGTTTTACAATCTTATTTATAGTTTTTGTAAAGTGCTATAGCCAATGTACGAGTTCTGATTATGCAAATACACTTTGAACAAGTAGAAACGCTGTAGTCGAGATTCCTCGACAACGAGATACCATGTACCTCTCTTGCCGTTGCCGTGGGAAGGGGTGGGTAAAACTTATATCTTCTATATTTATTGTCCGATCTGAACGTAATTTTGCATGCNAAGTTTTACCCCCCCCTTTTCACGGCAACGGCAATAGAACATACTATGTACGAGGGCTGTTTGATAAGTCCGTGACTTTTTGAATTTCCCGTGCATTTATTCCAAATGCAACACTGCCACTGTCAGCTGTAATCTATTATAGGATAACTGTAAAATTTTGAGCCAGTTTCGTCATCCAATTTGTGATTAAGAGCCATTCAAAGCAGACAACCTCTTGACTTCTTTGGAAAAGGGAAAAAGGCGAATTTCGTGTGCTGATTAAGCATTACTTTTTACGTAAAAAAACCATTACCGGAACCAAGGAAAAGCTTGATAAATACTACGGGGACTCTGCACCATCAATTTCAATGATAAAAAAGTGGTTTACCGAGTTCCGTTGTGGTCGTACGAGCACAAATGACACCGAACGATCAGGTCGCCCAAAAGAAGTGATCACTCCGGAAATCGTCGATAAAATCCATGAAATGATATTGGATGATCGAAGATTGAAAGTGCGTGAGTTGGCTAATGCTGTAGGCATCTCAACTGAACGGGTACATCATATTTTACACGAATATTTGGACATGAAAAAACTCTCCGCGAGATGGCTGCCGCGATTGGTCACACTCGACCATAAGCGCAAACGTGTGACAACTTCAAAAGCGTATTTAGCAATGTTCCGCCGTAGTCCGGACGAATTTTTTCGCCGTTTTCTTACAATGGACGAAACATGGATCCATCCCAACTTGCCAGACACCAAGGAACAGCCGAAAAAGTGGGTTGCTGGGGGTAAACGTGAACCAAAGGAGGCAAAATAGAGTCTGTCATCCTACAAGGTCATGGCCACATTTTTTTGGGATGCACGCGGTGTCATTCACATGGATTATTTCGATAAAGCTAAAACAAACACCGACGAATAATATTTAAAGCTTTAAAACAGATCCGACGTTGTCTTATATCCAAAACAGCCGCATTTGGCGAAGAAGAAAGTGCTGGTCCATCAAGGCAAAATCCTCGAAATGAGGTACGAATTGCTTCTTTATCCAGCATATTCTTCAGATTTAGCCTCCTGCGACTATTATCTGTTTCCAAACCTAAAGAAATGGCTGGGTTTTGAGAGATTCGAGTCTAATGAAAAAGTCATTACCGAAACGAACACCTATTTTGGGAGCCTTGGGAAATCCTATTATTTTTAGGGAAAAAAAAAAAATTTGAAAAACGCTGGACTAAATGTATCGAGCTAAAAGGAGATTATGTAGAAAAAAAAAATGTTTTTTTGCCGAAAAAAAATTTGTTCATTCATAAAGTCACGGACTTATCAAACCGCCCTCGTACTACATAGTATCTCGTTGTCGAGAAATCTCGACTAGATCGTTTCTACTTGTTTTAAACTAAAATTACTTCTTGATGGTCAACGAAATTATAACCGTCCAAAACCGTTTATTCTAAAAAAAAGTCCATCTAGAACTGATAAAAAAATATTTAAAATTTTCCGATTGAAAATTGTCTATAAAATTGTGTTCGCCCAAAGTCGGTTTTGTGTCCCTTTAAACTGTTTGAATCTTTGGTTTCCATAGTTATTGAGTTGGTCATTATTATTTTTATAATCTCCGTTGTTATGCCGATTAAACAAGAGATTAGAAAAAAGTTAGATTGAAAGAAAATGTACCTTTGTCATGCGATTTGGGGATTATATGGAAATGATATTTTAATTGTTTTATGGGAGATATTTTTCAAATATTCAGTTCATAAAGTTTACGTGTTATAATCTTCAGAAACTAGAAATAAACTAGCAGATATAAGCAGATAGCAGATAGCAGATATTTGTGATTCTTTAATACTTGTTGCTTCTTAGAAAATATGCTATGTTATATGACCCTTTAAAATATTGTGGTATGGAAAGGAGTACCTAGTTATGTGCGAATCCCTCTTATGTTATGCATCACGTGCCTATGCTTACACCTCCGTAGCCATTATTTTACACGTGCCAAAGTGAGCATGTTTATGATTGCTGCTTGTAATGAAGTTAGAAAATCAATAGGCAGGCAATAGACATGCACTTTACGAGTGGAAGGAACAAACCGAATTACAAGTACAAGCCATTGCACGCTTTCGCAGTTTGCCCAAGAACAGGATCGAACATGAAAAGTAATGCCAGTACAGGCGTCAGAGCCGTAAAAGGACCCATCGTCCTTAACTCGTAGTCGGTAACTCATAAACCGTTTGCCAATCACTGTCGCTGGGAGCTGTTGTTGATGGATTGCGATTCGAATTCCTATGCAAATAGGCCTCCCATCGCGTGCTCCTGTTTTTCTGCGACTAATTCAATCAGATGAGCAGGAGGAGGCGGAGTCCTGGGCCAGTTGCTGGGACTAGGACACCGTGTCTTGTCTTTGCCGAAAAAAACTAGAAACGCAAATGCAAATGCAAATGCATAAATGTTACAGGTGGGTTGGGTGCCCGATTTCGATTCCTGGTATTCCTGCCAATCGTTGTTTGGTCGATGCCGGCAACGGGCTTTCGGTTTTCCTTTTTCGGGGGTTCGAACCCCGGTTAATATTCAAATTAAACACACAATGTGAGCGCGAGCACTGCAAGTGAACAACAGTCCGGGTAGTTAGTAGGCCCTGTCGTTGTCGTAATAAACATCAGATAAAACAAACACAAGTTCCAGCCCCATTGTCAGTTGATTGCCAGTCGTCGAGCAGCTGCAAATACAGAAAAGCGGAAACGGAAACGGAAAGCGGCAGGCACCACCTCATCATGGTCCAGATATCGCAGACGGAGGAGGACATCAAGATCTCAATTGAGCTGAATCGCCTGGTCACCCGCAAGCCGGATGTTGTCCTCCTGCCGCAGTATCTCAAGTTCAACAATCCCCCCATTTTCTTTGAGCGCCATCTGGCCCAGGAGATCGACGAAATGGCCAGGTAAGTGGATTGCATGGGATAAATATAAACAATTAGGGGTTGGTTAAGATCTTGACTTAGGGGACAATGAGTTACGTATCATTCTTGTCAGCAAAGCATTGAAAAGCAATGCTACCAAAGAACATGCTTAATTTGTGCATACATTTTGATAACCTCTATAAAACTTAATCCGTAATCCCTTTGAGTTCATGCCCTTCTTTCAGGAACCTTTAGAATGAATCTTCTGGGCTATATGTATGTGTAGAAAAAGAGTACTCAACAATACGAGTAGTTCAATCATAGTTTCTTGGTCAGTAAAACAATAGCATCCATACAAAATCATATCCTTTTTGGATCAATTTTTGTAACCTCTGTTAAAACCCAATCCATGAGCTGTTTTTCTTCTGAATAATAGGTTTCCAATGCTAGATGGTACACAAACTAATACTCCTTTGCCTTACCAAGGAATATGCCTGAATTTGAGTAACCCAATCCCCAATCCCTTTCAGCTTCTGTCGCATCTTCAAGAACGAGGCCCGGATTGTTCTGGTGAAGAAGGAGAAGGGCCTTTGGCCTGAAATGTTCCAGAAGCTGGACAAGGAGACGCTTATGCAGAAGCGTCTCGAGATCGCCGACATGATTGTGGAGCGAAACAAGAAGCGCGACGAGATGGCCCGGGAGCGTTTCGACAAGAAACGTCGAGCGGAGATCGAGAAGGAGATCAAGCGGGAGACGGCGATGCGGGAGCGCCTCAAGCAGTTCCAGGAGAACTCCGTGCGCGAAGCTCTGGTCGTGGATGTGCGCAAGGAAGCCAAGACCGCTCCCTCCCCAAGCCCGAAGCCAGATAGGCTGGCCACTCCGATGATGCGTCCGCCCATGGCCGGTGTCCGGGGCGGCGGGAAAATCAGTGTCAGCTTTAGCACCCAGCACAAGCGGGACACCCCCAAGAGGGAGTCGCAGTCCAATCTGGAGAGGGCGTACGTCGCCGCCGGAGGCAAAAATCCGGCCGCCAGCTCGCCCATGGAGAGCGTGGATGAGTAGGGTCCCAGGGTTTGGGGGGTTTTGAAGTGCGTGCGTGCGTTTGCGAGACTGTTTCCTATTTTCATATTCAAATAAATCCCTAGGTGTTTGCTTCGAGTTATTAAATTAAGGTGATATTCAATTGGGGTGGTCATTAAGCAATGGTTTATTTGGGTTTATTTAATTTGCCCACAGTTGGCTTTTTGATCACATGGGATTTTGTATGGCCTAGGCATGGATATATTGATAATGGTGGTACTAATGGATCCACTTTCTTGTCTTGAGTGATATTGAGGCATTAAACTTTTAGATTTTGGGGTGTTTCCCTGAATCGTTTTTTGTTATTGTTATGTTTACCAAGAAGTCTGCAGTTATTTTCTACAGTAAATGGTTGAATTCAAGCGTTAAGTTCTCCATTGCTTTGCAAAACTCTGTGAAAAGTTACAATATATGAAATATACCAGGAATTTTCTTTACTTCTGAAAAAACCCCGTATCGCGCGCGTTTTATTTTCATGGCTACAATTTTTAATCTGATGAGAGAATATAAATATTAGCCGGAAAATAATTTCGGAAACATCTTAGGTAAAATTCAAATTATCTTAACTTTACAGATTCCCCTAAAAGGAGGCAATTTTAAGTGAAAAATTTGTTGGTTAAGAAATCAAATTCTCGAAGGCATCAGCTGATGGCGGTACTTTTGGCACCAAGGCGGTACGGCCACACTGCAGAGATCAAAGTTCGATTTTGGCTCTGTTAGTTTTCCAGCTTCTATGATAACAACTGTAAGAAATTTCCTAAATTATTTAAAAAATTCGAAGACTCGTAGTTAGTCTAAGTTGGATTTTTGAGTATTGCCTGAGTGGCATCAGCTGATTGTGGTATTTTTGGCGGCACAACGCAACGGCCACACTGCCGGCACGTCAACACAGCTCAACGTTCGACGTTTTTGCTTTTTCACATTCTTTTCGTTTCTTTGCCGCTATGACATTACAAGTGTAGGAAGCACAGCGAACTTCCCATCGAGCACAAGCAGTGACGCAGACGCAGACGCAGACGCGAATCAGACGAACCGATGAGCCCCCGAGCGGAGGACGAGCGACCAAAAGAAGGCGCACCCGGAGGAGGAGCTGCCGGAGATCCGGACACTGGGACACGCAACACCCGCAACACCGGTCCCGCCGCCAAGCTGGACGATCTAGTGCAGCGCGTGAGCCTGCACGTGCGCATACCGACGCCCCTCACGGGCGTGGTGCTGCCCTTTGTGCCGCTCTACCTCTCCGCCTTCTATCTCTGGATTATCGGCTTTGGCGCCCAATCCCCGCCAGATGCGCCGCCCCTCGAGGCGCTCAAGGAGAATGCCACCATCGCGGATGGTGGTGCGACCACTACCTGGAACGACATCGGCTTCATTGGCGTCCTGGCCATCGCTTTCTTGCATGTACTTACCCTCCTGGCCTGCTACTGGAGCGTCCATGTCCTGTCCTTCCTCACCTGCCGGCGCGTAAAGCTGCCCGGTCCCGGTGTCCTGGCCAAGGTGGTGCCCACGTCCAACAATGGCAACTCCAAGATCGTCCCCGTTCAGAGCACCAAGCTCGAGGACGGCGTTACGCAGTATTTTCTGGTTTTCCAGAAGACCAAGTACGTTTGGTGCACCGATCGTAAGACCTTCCGGGCCGTGGAATTCCCCGTCAACGGATTGCTGAGCAGCTATGCCTCCTCGCGCGGCCTGGAATCCGAGGAAGCGGTGAAAAAGAGCAAACAAACGTACGGGAACAACGAAATGGACATGGTGGTGCCAGAGTTCCATGAGCTCTTCATCGAGCGTGCGACGGCGCCGTTCTTCGTCTTCCAGGTGTTCTCCGTGGGGCTTTGGTGCATGGACGACTACTGGTACTACTCCCTCTTCACGCTCTTCATGCTGGTCGCCTTCGAGTGCACGATTGTCAAGCAGCAGCTGCGCAACATGTCCGAGATCCGCAAGATGGGCAACAAACCGTACTCGATCAACGTTTTCCGCCAGAACAAGTGGCGCCACATCGGCTCCGATGAGCTTTTGCCGGGCGATTTGGTCTCCGTGACGCGTTCGCACAACGACAGCCTGGTGCCCTGCGATCTGGTCATCCTGCGCGGCACCTGCATCGTGGACGAGTCCATGCTGACGGGTGAATCGGTGCCGCAAATGAAGGAGTCCCTGGAGTCGCTCGACCGACTCGACACCGAACTGGACACCGAGGGCGAGGGCAAGTTGTTTGTCCTCTTTGGCGGCACCAAAGTCGTCCAGCACACGGCGCCCACCAAGGAATCCCTGCGCGCCCCGGACGGCGGTTGCATTGGCTATGTGATTCGCACGGGCTTCAACACCTCGCAGGGCAAGCTGCTGCGCACGATCCTGTTTGGCGCCAATCGGGCGACGGAGAACAATGCCGAGACCTTTGCCTTTATCGCTTTCCTGATGGTCTTTGCCGTGGCCGCTGCCTCGTATGTGTGGGTCAAGGGCAGCGAGGATCCGGAGAGGAACCGCTACAAGCTCTTCCTCGAGTGCACGCTCATCCTGACCGCGATTATACCGCCCGATCTGCCCATCGAGCTGACCCTGGCAGTGAACACGTCACTCATTCAGCTGACGAAACTGTTTGTCTTCTGCACGGAACCCTTCCGCATTCCGTTTGCGGGCAAAGTGCAGATCTGTTGCTTCGACAAGACGGGCACCCTGACGACCGACAACCTGATGGTGGAGGGCATCGCCGGATTGGCGCCCAACGGCGCTTGTGTGCCCATCGACAAGGCGGAACCGAGCACGGTCCAAGTGCTGGCCTGCTGTCATTCGTTGGCCCTGCTGGACGACGGCTTGGTGGGCGATCCCTTGGAGAAGGCCACGCTGGCGGCGGTGGACTGGAACCTCACCAAGATGGAGAGCGTGATACCCAAGCAGCCGCAGTTCAAGCCCCTCAAGATAATAGCCCGCTATCACTTTTCGTCGGCCCTGAAAAGGATGTCGGTGCTGGCCGGTTACCTGATGCCCTACACCAACGAGGTGACGCACATTGGAGCGGTCAAGGGGGCTCCGGAGGTGATCCAGAAGATGCTCACCAAGGTGCCCGACGATTACGAGAAGGTAAGTTGAACAAAAGTTTCCCTTTTCAAAAAGATCAAGGGTAGAAAAATGACATTCGAGCCACATTCTTCATCAGCAGCCTCAGACGAGCCTATCTAGCAATATCCGTTTGTCCGTATGTCCGTATAAGAGCCTAGATCTTGGAGATTATAATAGATAGACAAAAAATAATAACATATTCTGATTCTGGGGATACCAGGTCAGCACCAGGTAGAAGTAATGGTATTCGACCTCCATCATTGATCACCATGCACAGCGAAGACGATCTAGCCAAGTCCGTTTGTCCGTAGGTCCATATAAATGCATAGATCTTGGAAATTGTAATAGATAGACCAAAAATAATAGCACATTCTAATTCTGGGATAATAGGTCAGCGCATTATATGGCTTTAGAAACACTATATTCAGATGTTATATTCTGAATTCAAACTTATTTGTAGGTCTATTTGGAGTACGCCCGCCGGGGTGCGCGTGTGCTGGCCCTGGGAATCAAGGAGTTTGGAACGCTGAGCTCCCAAAAAGTCCGAGAACTGAAACGCGAAGAAGTGGAGTGCAATCTGACCTTTGCCGGCTTCGTGATCATCTCCTGTCCCATGAAACCGGACTCGAAGTCGGTGATCAAAGAGCTCATACAATCATCGCACAAGGTGGTGATGANAGCAATGTCCGTTTGTCCGTATGTCCGTATAAGAGCCTAGATCTTGGAGATTATAATAGATAGACAAAAAATAATAACATATTCTGATTCTGGGGATACCAGGTCAGCACAGGTAGAAGTAATGGTATTCGACCTCCATTATTGATCACCATGCACAGCCAAGACGATCTAGCCATGTCCGTTTGTCCGTAGGTCCATATAAATGCATAGATCTTGGAGATTGTAATAGATAGACAAAAAATAATAGCACATTCTAATTCTGGGATAATAGGTCAGCGCATTATATGGCTTTAGAAACACTATATTCAGATGTGATATTTTGAATCCAAACTTATTTGTAGGTCTATTTGGAGTACGCCCGCCGGGGCGCGCGTGTGCTGGCCCTGGGAATCAAGGAGTTTGGAACGCTGAGCTCCCAAAAAGTCCGTGAACTGAAACGCGAAGAAGTGGAGTGCAATCTGACCTTTGCCGGCTTCGTGATCATCTCCTGTCCCATGAAACCGGACTCGAAGTCGGTGATCAAAGAGCTCATACAATCATCGCACAAGGTGGTGATGATCACGGGCGATAATCCGCTGACCGCCTGTCATGTGGCCCGCGAATTGCGCTTCACACGCAAGAAGCTCTTGATTTTGACGCCTCCCGACAATGTGGCCAGGAACGCATGGATGTGGGTGTCCATCTCCGGCGATCAGACGTACAATTTGGAGAACCGTGCTAAGAATATCCACTTAATCCTGGCCACCCACGATCTGTGCATCACGGGCGAGGGCTTGCAGTACCTGCAGCAGAACGAACCGGACTATATGCGCAAGGTGCTGCCCCAGATCACGGTCTGTGCCCGCTTCGCGCCCAAGCAAAAGGAGTTTGTGATCACGCAGCTGAAGCAACTGGGCTACTGCACTCTGATGTGCGGCGATGGCACCAACGATGTGGGTGCCCTCAAGCACGCCAATGTGGGTGTCTCCCTGCTGACCAGTGCGCCCATAAGGAAAAGGAAAACCGCTGAGGAGGAGCAGCAGACGCAGCAACAGGCTGCGGCACAGGCAGCGGCCAACATAGCCAATCAGCAGTTGACGCCAAGGGAACGCCAAGCCTTGCGCCGGCGTCAGGAGCACCTCACCCAGACCCAGGCCCGCCTGCAGACTGCCCTGCGGGAAATGGAAGAGCAGACAATGGTCAAGCTGGGCGATGCCTCCATTGCGGCCCCCTTCACCAGCAAATCCTCGTCTATTATGTGTGGTAAGCTTAGTCTTTTGTAGACCTTGAAATATCTCCTAGCATTACTCTGATCTTTGTAGTGAACCACATCATCAAGCAGGGTCGTTGCACTTTGGTCACCACTCTGCAAATGTTCAAGATCCTCGCCCTGAACGCCCTCATCCAGGCCTATTGCCAGTCGGTGCTGTACATCGATGGGGTTAAATTCAGTGACACGCAGGCCACCATGCAGGGCATTTTCATTGCCGCCTGTTTCCTCTTTATCACCCGAGCCAAGGTGGGCTGTTTACCTTATCGCATATCTATAGGTAATCCCTTTAAAACGTTTATCTTTTGTTTCCTGCAGCCGCTGAAAACGCTCTCGAAGGTGGCCCCGCTGCCCAATATCTTCAATTTGTACACAATATCAACAATACTTACGCAGTTTGCCGTGCATTTCGGAACCCTTTACTATCTGACCAGTGAAGCCACTAAATTGGCGCCTCCAAGGTGGGTTTTACCACATAATCCTATGCATTTTAGATAATTATAATAAAATTTACTGATGCATACTTGCAGGGAGGGCAAAGTGAAGTTGTACATTGATATGGATGCCGAGGAGAAAACCAAATACGATCCAAATATTGTGAGCAGCACCGTCTACATCATCTGTCTGTCTCTGCAGGTGGCCACCATCGCTGTCAATTACAAGGTGCGCGGTATTACTAGAAATTCACTAGAAAAAACATCAAATAATTGTAATATTCTAATAGGGTCATCCGTTTATGGAGAGCCTGCGCTCCAATCGCATGCTGATGTTTGCCATTGGAGCCTCTGCGGCCTTGGTTCTCCTGCTTTCCACGGGCCTGGCGCCCGAACTGACGGAATTCTTTGAGATCATCCAGTTCCCATCGAGCGTAAGTCAAGCTATTCAAAATTTCCCTAAAAAGTTTCACAAACTGATGAGTGTTCCCCCATAGTTCCGCATGACTTTGCTGGGTGTTCTGGTGTTGGATATACTCGGGGCCTTTGCACTGGATCGCATTTGCTCATTCCTGTTTGGGGAGACACGTCGCAAGTCCGAGGTGCTAAACTGTTAGGACCATTTTTTTTAGGAATTAATTACTAGACCGACAAGAGGAGCCGCTTTCGCGAAAAAAAATCAACAGAAAAACTACCTTACGTTCCACAACCCATAAATATATTATATTTTTTGTCGTATAGCCGGTTTCTTGAAACGTTAAACCTTAAATTCCGCAACAATGAAACAGTATAATGCATTTGAATGTATTATCCGTGAATGTATATTTATCGGGCAGACTATATCACTATAAATCATCGAGTCCCGTGCGTACGCGATTAGAGAAATTTTCAAATTTGTAATGCGAATAAAATAGAAACAATTACATTACGTTTTCTATATCAAAATAAGTTTGTGTGGGGGTATTAAGTTGAAGTCGCAGGAACAGGTTCAAGATCTTCGCTTTTTGAGTCCTCGAGCTGTTTGAATTGGATCAATATAACCAAATAGGTGGTCACTGCGGAGAATATCTGAAATTTTAACATTGTTATGGGTATTTCCAATGGGAATTTTTAGTAAAAACCTTGAAAAGAGTGGAGTTGTCTATGGCAAAGAAGCCGTAAGCCGTGAATTGA
The DNA here is from genome assembly GCA_021223825.1 of Drosophila ironensis. Taxonomy (NCBI): domain Eukaryota; kingdom Metazoa; phylum Arthropoda; class Insecta; order Diptera; family Drosophilidae; genus Drosophila; species Drosophila ironensis. The sequence continues at coordinate 219,108 of JAJJHQ010009046.1, read as the reverse complement.
ACCTCCTGCTTAATGCTTTTGGTGAGGAATTTATCAATCTACGGGAAACTTTTAATATAGTAACTTTAATTAGGGTTGTAATAGATCTGGCTCACAATATTCTTGTATTCGTTGGCCTTGGCATAGACCCTGGCCAGTATCTGGGCTGTTGCATTGGCCTGCAAATAGAAGCACTCACGATGATTACTATGACTATCTACCATCTGAGATATTGATAGATTCCATACCTCCCGGGTGGTTAGACCACAACTCTTGGACAGCAGGGCCAGCAGGGAAATGTGCATGCATAGCCATGCCAGACACCACTGCAGTATATTGGGTGATATCATCCCCTTGGCGGTGATCTGGACAAAGAGATTATAGCAATTTGTGGTCACTGTGTAGAAGGAATATCCCAGGAACGAGACCAAAATCAGGTTGCAGCAATCGTTGATGCCCTTGTAGATCCTCAAAAGCTTGTTGTGCATGCGATATATGAACAGGGAGTCCTCCGGGAAATGCTCCATCAAAGCGGGATTGGGTATGCCATTATGGGTGCGTCTTCCCTTACGCTTCTGTTGCTGTCCATAGGTGTAGCCATTCAGGAGTTGGTTGATAAAATGGAACCGTATGTAAACAATCCTCAGCAGAGCCGAGGCAAACACTATGTACGTGGCGGTGAGTCCATTCTGGATGGCATAGAACCCCAAAAGGACATAGGACGTGGGGGTGATCACTCCCTGGACTGCATAGATTTTTAATACGATTATGTACGTCTGACTGATAGCGATCCCGACGAGAAATTTCACTGAAAAGCTAAAGTTTTCGTTCAGATTTGCGCCAAACTGTCGACGCACTTCCTCGTCCAACTGGAGGATTTCATTCATGATCCGTATAATGCTTTTGGTATTCCGGGCGCAGACGAAAACCGTGAGGGTGTAGGTCAAAATGCACAGGAGCAGTTCTATCCACTGGTTGACATTATCCGTTTCTCGATACGAATAGAACAATTGCGCCGAGATGGGGGTGAACAGACTGTAGATATTGAAGATGGTGAGGGCATGGACCACGCCGCGCACGAAAAACGAGTAGAACTCATTGGTTTTTGTCGGAGGACCCACTTCGAAGTCTGAAACCTGCTCGTAGATGGGCATTAATCCGCTCGCTTTCAGCACGGACATAATGGTGCGAATATCCTCGAAAACCGGATGATCCTTGGGCTTTGGGGGCGGAGGAGCTGCTGCCTGTGGAGGATTCCTTGTCCTGGTAAAGGCATCCCGGTTCAGAGATGTCGACCTGTAGGGGGAGACTCGACGCGGATGCGGAATGGAGCGCGACTTATCCGTAGGCATTTCGATAACCCAAGTGTTCGGTGACATGGCCAACGAGGCACTGACAGGAAGGACACTTCAGGGCGCGGTCCACTTCAGTTGCCCACGTGGGCTGGGAGTTATCAGATTCAGGGCTAAGTGCCATTAGAATAATTACCTTGCTTGCAGTGCGGATTATTATTGAATAAGGTTTAGTTGACTAAGTGGAACTGCTTACAAAATCGATTATGGGGGGACATTTATTATATTCCATGGTCATTGAAAAGTGTTTTCCATAATACTCGTGACTTTAAAAAATTAAATAGCCATAATATACAATGGTTATTGTCTTCAGTATCATTCTAAAGTAATTATTGTTTTGAATTTATGTCTAATTTTTGATAGTTTTAATTTTTAAGATACCCTTATAATATTTCTATTACTTTTGAGGTTTTGAGGTACATTTTGTCTTTGCGGAACTCAGTTGGAGAGTTTTAAGTAAAGTTGAGTAAAATTTGCTTTTAATATCTTACCAATTATATCTTCAAACACCAATTTACCTTAAACGTTTTTATTGCTGTATTTAATAGACGTTTTTCGTTAAATTCTTAATTTTTATTGGGCCAATAAGATGTCCATAAATTGTACCATAGGCTTTCCCTTATTTAACTCCCAATTAGGTAACAATTTAATAATATCCCAGTAATCTCATGATTCTGCAATTCCCATCAGATATTGCGTTATGTGTTAGGGATATTAGTCTTAATCCTAAGTAATCCTAGCAAAGCAAATGCCATAAATTGGGTATCTGAAAGAGGGGGACGTCGATTCCTGAACATACGGAACAATACCAGTCGGGCACCAGTCCACCCTCGGATGTGGATGCAATATGGGCATGTTATGGCTCTATTATCACATGAGATGCGTGAAATATTATCTTTGTCACACCTTTTTCTCCCCCAAAACAGACCATGTCACATCCATCCATCCACTCCCAAGGCACATATTGAATGTGGCTCTCGCATTTTTTCCACCCCTAATAGAAGATTGCAGTTCCAATTTTTCCCATTCCCACTCCCACACCCACACCCACACCCATTCCCATTCTATTTTATTTTATTTTATTTCACCTTTGGGCGGGGGAGTTGGGAGGGAGTGGGCGGATGTGGGGGAGTAGGAGTGGGAGTGGCAGGGTCTGAGAATGAGACCGAGAGAGAGTGCTTAACGGGCACGCTGTTGCTTTCGGCACCAAAACTACAGTGGGCCTTTAAGGTTATAAATAAAGGTAAAAACATGTACGAGTACTTATTTAAAAATATGCCTGGACTAATATTTAAAAAAATGTCAACATTTTTACTTGCCTAATCATGGGTTTTAATTGTATTTGCTTGTAAATTTAAATGTTGTTGCATAATTAGTAGTCGTTTTGCAATTTGAACCGACTTTGAATTTGGCAACTGTGGCGTTCGTGTTTGTAAATTACTGGTTTTGGTAACACTTTTAACAAAGTTTTATCATTTGAAAGTTGAGTTTCGACTTGTTTGTTTAAACGTAAAATTGTAAATTACATATTCACCATAAAATTTTGCAATGTACCGGTTTTAGATAACTGGGACAAGGAAATCTCTTTTAAAAAAGTGTTATATTTATCATTTGAAAGTTGAGTTTCGACCCAGTAACATTTACAATGTACCGGAGGGTCTCATAAATTAGCTAAGCAGTTTAATTTATACAACTCTCAACTACTTGAAGCCTTGAGCTCGGTATACCCGGTATTAAGATTCAGTAGCTTCCTTTTGTTTTGCCCCACTGTAGCAGAGTTCCCGTGACGTCACGGCTTAGGCTTCGGTTTAGCTCTGAAGCCACAACCCGAGCGACAGATACAGAAACCCGGAGAGCTCCAGAGAGCTGGCGACGGGTGCGAGGGGCGGGTCAAAGGGCAGGGGGTGCTCTGCTCTGTGGGAGAGACCGAGCAGCAGGGCTTATCAGAAGGCGGCATCGCTGGAATCGAAGACAAAACAAAACCCGAAATTAATCCCGCAGAGCAATCGTTGCACATCGCACGTCGCACGGAGCGAAAGATGCTATCCATACTGGCAATTGTGGCGACGCTCGCCGGGATCCACGCCCACTATACCAGCGGGGATGCCCCCGTCTATCACCCGCTGCCGCACTTCTGGACGGGCGTGGGCTTCTGTCCCGCCGGCCGGATCGATCACGAGGGGATTGGCTCCTCCCTGGCCTCCTCCGCCCTGCAGATGAACCTCCGGCAGATTGCCGCACTGCCCGTGGGTGCGGTGACCCACATACGCATCCATTGGCTGCTGGAGCTGGTGCAGTTCGAGCAGTACGATGCCAGTGGCATGCCCGTCTACGATTTCAGCAAGTTCGATGCTTTCATCGACTTTCTGCACGAGGAGCTGAGGCTGTCGCCGGTGCTGGAGTGGATGGGCAATCCGGGCGGGGTGTTCCAGGAGAACCCCGAACAGATGCCCTACTACTGGGAGCACTTTGTCCGGGCCACGGTCAACCATCAGTTGGGTAAGCTAGTCCTCAGTTTTACCAGACAATTTTAATTAACAGAAATAATCACCTTCAATAGCTCGCCACGGAGCTTCCCGGATGAGCAACTGGCGCTACGAGACCTGGAACGAACCGGACTTAAGGGGCTATAATAAACTCAATTTCACGGCTCAGTCCTACCTGGATTACGTGCAAGCTGTCCGGCGGGGATTGAGCAAGGCCGGAAACTTGGAGCCGCAGGAGGGCAAGCATCAGTTGCCCACGTATCGGGCTTTACGTGGACCCGCAGGTCTGTTCAAAACTCGGCAGAATCATCCGCTTTGTTGGAAGTTGCTGGAGGAGTGCAACAGGAAGGTCAGGTATTGCCCCATCGACATAATCACCTTCCATCGGAAAGGATTGGAGGGTACGGCCACGGAGATTGTCAATGGATCACTGTCTTTGATGGCCCAGATATACGAGGAGTATCCCAATCTGACGACTTTGCCGGTGGCCAATGAGTGAGTAACTTTTATGCAATGATATAAGGTAGCCTATTAAGATGATATCTTGAGATCTTTTGCCTACAGAGAATATGTTTTCCCTATGCAAATTGAAGGGTTGAGAGAGAAATGTCTATAAGTTTAGTTTAGATGTGTTAGGATTGTAGGACTATACCCTATCAGTTATAGATAGGAACATAAAATATCTAGGGGTTCCTGATAAATAGTGTATACAATACTTATTTTGCCCAAAAACTCTTTCTGTTGGAAATACCCTTTAATCTGTAGCTTATCATAGAGCAAAGTTTGTAATGCAATAACCAAACCTCTTGTTTCCCAGCGAGGCGGATCCTGTGGCCGGATGGAGTACTCCCCGGGAGTTCCAGGCAGATGTCCGCTATGGCGTTACCCTGATCTCCACGGTGATGCAGCACTGGCACGCACAACTCGCGGATGGACCGCTCCACCGCTTGGAGTCCATTAGCCACGACAACGCCTTCCTTAGCTACCACCCGCACGAGTTCACCCAGCGCACCCTGCTGGCCCACTTCCGGATGAACGAGACGGATCCGCCGCACTCGCAGTTTGTCCAGAAACCCGTTTACGCCGCCCTCGGGATGCTGGCAAAGCTTGGAAGCCGTGCCGCGGACATGGAACTGGTAAACATGGACACCACGCACAGTGTGCAGGTGCTGCGCTCCGTTTCCGGGGGATTGGGAGGTTCCGGCCAGTACATGGCCACCATCTTCCTGAGTCCCGAGGAGGCGGGTCCCCAGCTGACGGCCTTCCATCATAAGTACACGCTGAACATGTCGATTGCCAACGAGTCGGCCTTCATTACGGAGCTGCTGGTGCCGCAGGCCACGGATCCGTATCACTTGTGGCAACGTGCCGGGAGTCCCGCCTTTCCAAATGCCACTCTCAGGGAGGCCATGCGCCGGGTGCAGACACCCAAGCTCCACGAGACGGGACCCATTTGGCAGTACAATAGCGAGCTGGTGATTAACTCGGCCAGCATTCCGCTGCCCTGGGTGATGCTCCTGCGCGTCTGCTCCGCCTCGTGGCCCAAGCTCCGGAGGCCACAGCAGCTCGCCATCGCGGAGGTGACGCACCGCGAGGTGCTCATCAGCTGGATGGAGCACCCCAAGTCCACGCAGTGTCTGCGCAGCTACGAGGTGTGGTTCAAGGAGCGCGACAGCCAGGGCCCGGCCGCCGATTGGCAGTTGATCTCCGAGGACTGGCATCTGCCGTATCCCTCGTTTCAATACGCTCCCGGGGAACAAGGATCAGTGAATGGTGAGTGATATAAAGGGGTTTACAAGGGGGTATTGTCTGTGATAAAAGGTAATAGTTGTGAGGAAAGCTACCTATCCTAAGTTAAAGTCTGGGCACAGATTTTTAACTTGTAAGCCGGCTAAAAAAAGGTTCTACATATTTTGTTTGTGTAATTTCACACATTCCCTTTTCACCGTCAACTTCGGATGACGTGCACATTTCGATTCCTTTTTGTTCGACACATTTACAGTTTTTTTTGGGAGCGCTGGAGCCAAGGACCAAGCCCACCGCTGACTTAGGTTATAAGGTTACTTGGGTATCGAGGAATACGTATTATCCAAAAACCTAGGGGGAAAGGATTTCAAAAATCCTTAAACTCGTAAGACACCATCCAGAAAAGTACACTTTTTGCTTAGTTTTATAAATGTATTTAATTTTTCAAAAACTAAGGCAACTTCACTGCCCAAAATAGATGTATTACAAAACAGTAGAGACTCGTTAACTCTCAAAAACTCGTATCCCCAACAGGTTTCTATAAAGTTCGCGGCGTGGATGTGTTCAACGTGACCAGCCCCTTCTCGCAGATTGTCGAGTATCTGGAGTTGTAGCTCAACAACAAATCGTTTATATTGCAAAACTAAACAAACATACTTAGGCAAAGTGAAAGCAAACATAATCAGGCTGCGGGCCAGGCGCTAATGGATCTCCTCGCACTCTCTATCCTGTCTCCCCCTTTTTTGGAATGGACTGACTTCACCGGGCGCAATTTTTCCGGACTTGCGCCTTCGCCTTAACGCCGCCAATATCTCGTAAACATATACATATAATTATATATATATAGTATATATAAATAGATATTTATATAGTACATTATCTGTGTTGTGTTCGTAATAAAAGGCCTTTATCCTGCCCGGAAATCGGCTCAAGCGTAAACATATAGCACGTCGTTTCTCTGCAAGTTAAATTATTTACATGGGGGATAAAGATGAACCGCGGGGTAGTAACTAGATTGTATAATTTATATGAGTTGCTTTAAGCAAGTGGATTAAAATACAAGGCCTTTGGGCTAGCCCTCGGCGTCCAGGACCAGCCACTTTTCGTTGATGTGCTCGATTTGCTTGGTGAGAATGGGATTCCTGACGCGAACCTTCACCTCCAGCTTGCCGCCCACCTGCTTGCGGCCGTCCATCAGCTAAACGTAGAGGGAAATCATTTAATCATTAGGAAATCTTTCATATTTGTTGGCTAAAACCCACATCGTAGGTGTCGTGTATGTCGCACTTGGTCTCCAGCGGCTGTAGCTTCACGTTGACCGTGCCAATCAGGGTGTCGGATCGCAGGAATCCCCTGAAACAACACAGGGGCAATTTACGACTTAGTCCACAACAATCTAGACTGCAGCTATTTTCGATTAGCAAAATGATTGTTGGCGATTTGTTGGGAATTGAGGCGTAAAGATTTTGCAAAAAGAATTATTCATTAAAATGGCTCCACATGAGAATTGCTGTAGTTTCAATGGGAAGTTCAACATATACGGTGTGATACGAGTATATGTATGCAAGTGCCAAAAGCCGTGACTGTACGGGATGCAGGACCAAAAGGACATGCCGACTACGGGAGAAAATAATGATTATTTGCAACCAAAGTATGCGCAGAAGCCAACTCAATTACATCCTAAATACTTGTACTTTGTGGGTACTTTAATTATCTAAAACAGCGGTGGGGCACAGAGCCACGGGCTGCCCACCGCTGATCTAAAATTAAACCTGCACAACCTGGTGCCAAAACCATAAACCTTCGCTGTTAGTTGAGATTAATACGAGTTTATGCATGAAAAGCGACTGGTTACGGATTAAATAACTCAAAACACGTTAGTTTAGGTCAGAACTCACCCTCTGGAGTAGATCTCGAACTTGACGCCGTGACGCTTGAAGATTCTCTGGAACTGGCGGTTGCTTCTCTGAATTTCCACCTTGAAGCGCTCATCGTAGTCCGGGCTGCTGGTGTCTCTGATCACATTGGTCTTGGTCTTGAAAGATTCATCCTAAGGAAGAGCTTGTGACTCTGTAAATCTTGTTTGGGAGGCAACGAGGACAACTCACATTAAGCAGGGGAAACTCCACCCGCACGTAGGTGTCCACCTCCTTGGGATTGGCCACGTTGTAGTTGATGCCTCGCGACACGACAATCTCCAGCTCGCTGTCCGTGAGATCCGTGTTGCAGTGGACAATGTTGAAGTTGCGCTTCTCGTAGTGGAACTTGGGCAGGGCCTGGTTCTTGCGCTTCGAGTAGCGCACCAAGTCCAGATCTTTTTGGACGGTGAGGGCCAGATTCTCGAAGCGATTCATGCCGGCCACATCGCCCATGGCCTTGTGATGATCCCTGGTGTTCTTGCACATCATCAGCTGCTTGGCCAGCTGCTCTTCGATGCGGATTCCAATCTCGCAGATGTCATCGTTGGGATCGCACTCCTCCGCCGAGACAATGGCAAAGGAGGCCTCCAGGTTGTCGCGCTGCGAGGGCGGAACGGGCAGCTACAAAGAGAGCGATTAGTTGGGGATTTAGAGCGGATTAAAGTGCCGAAAACCAACCGTGCTTAGGTCCACGGGCAGGCCACTGCTGGCCGCATTGAGCAGGGAATCGAAGCCCTTGTATATCTTGAGGTACTCCTTGGCCTGGTCGATCTCGCCCGCCTTCTTGGCCTCGATGGCGGCCACCTTGAACTCCTTCTGGCGCTCCAGCAGCAGCTTCATCTGCTGCTCGGCCAGGTTGTTTGTCGTCTGGTTGCCGGACGTGCGTGTGGTCAGCTCCCTGGGCTTCTGGGGCGAGGGACTCTTCCGCGGGGCCGTGGGAGTGGCTGCACTGGAACTGGAGGGCGTTCCGCCGGCCGAAGTGCTGGCCGTGGCTGGCGGCGATTTCGGGGAAGTGGGCAGTGATGTGGGCGGCGCTGGAGCTGCCTCCGCGGTGGGCAGCGGTCCGAAGCCCGGAGGCACGGGCAGCTCATCGTAGGGCACTGGTTTTCCCGCCTTGTACAGCTTGATGGCATCCTCGTACTGCTTCACAATCCTCCCAAAGCGTCGCGCCTTCCCAGAGTTGTTCTCCGCCTTGGCGGCCGCCTCCACGGACTGGTACTTCTCCAGTCTCTGCTGCAGGGCCTCCAGCATGTTTCCGGGAGCCGTAGGAGCCGCCGGGGGTTCCATGGGAGCTGGTTCGGGTTGTGGAGCGGGTGCTGCCGCCTCGGGTTCTGCTGCTCCGCCCTGCATTTTGGCCAGGAACTCTAGGAACTCTCCCGGTGGAGGCGGCATATCGCTGAGGTCCACTTCCTGCCCCTCCTCGCACATTTTCACCACCACATCGAATTGCTTTACCACCTTCAGGAACTGCAGAGCAGTGGCAGTGTCCCCACTCCTTTTGGACTGCAGAGCGGCGGCTTTGTACTCGTTTTGCCGGCTGCGCATTTGGGCCACCAAAGGATTGGCAGGAGCGGCGGCGGCAGGAGCAGGTGTGGGAGGAGCTGGAGCCGGTTTGGGCGGAGCTGGAGCCGCGCGAGCGGGAACAGGAGGCGGCGACGTGGGAGTGGAAGCTGGAGCCGGTTCTGAGGCTTCCTCGGGCGCCTGAGCCGCTGGTTTTACGCTCACTTCGGGTGGGATGTCATCGACATTGATGGTCTTGCCAGCCGCCGCCTGCCTGTGGAGATCTTGCAGGGTTTTGAGGCCCCTGGCAAAGCGTCGCGCCTTGCCCGCATCCCCGCCAGCCTTGGCATTGGCCTCGGCCTGCTTGTACATCTCTAAACGCTGCCTAATGATGCTCAGCGTGTCCACCGTGGTTGTGGGCAGGAAGGTCTGCACGGGCTCTTCCTCCGGTTGCTTCTCAGGTTCTGCTGCAGGTTCCTCCTCCTTCTCTTCCAGCCCAGCAATTCCGCTGAGTTCTCCCAGCAAGTCCGAGTCATTCTCCAGGTTGTCATCGTCCTCATCATCGCTGACATCGCGCAAGCTGTCCGCAATCATCTTGTCCAGATCACTCGCAGGCACCAGCTTGGCCTTGGGCTTCGCTTTGGGCTTGGAGGCGCCTCCTCCCGCGATGGCCGCCAGTTCGGCCTCCAAATCGCTGTCGGCGGCATCGTCGTCGCCGTAGCCGGCGCTGGGATCAAAGTCATCGGGAATCTCCGTCAATCCAAACTGAAAGTAAACGCACGATGAGTCATAATCAAATTATAGAGAGATGAGGCAGGTTTGTTGGCTTTATTGCGTTTTACCTGCGATAAGTCGTGTTGTCGTCGCTTGGCGGGCTCGGGTTTCTTGCGGGCAAACATTTGGGACAAATACTTTGCTAAAATCTACCTAAAATATCGCTTATATTCGTTGGAATCCTTGATTTTAATTTGCTCTGCAGACGCTCCAGACAACAATAACAGAGGGAGCAGTGTGCAAAAAGTCGAGGTGGCGCCAAAAATCGAAAGTGCTGCTGACGTCACAAAAGTAGGGTCGTCGCTAATCAAAAAAACCGATTTACGTTATTTTAAAAACTCTCACATTATATATTAAAAATATAGCATTTTAATTATTTAATATTAAAAATTAGGCTAACCGGCATTACATATTACAAAATTATCATTATAAATGGTTATTTTTTAAATTTCAAAATGATCGTTTTGCGGAGCGTTTTGGCTAAGCTTAATCTTATATTAAATATTAAAAAATTATCGTTGCAGTTGTGTAAATTTATAATTACAGTTGTTTAATTAAAAGCGGTAATAAAATTTTGGTGTGGCATTTGAAATTCACAAATTATAGACCTGTATTGAAATTGAAGAATTATGGGTTTTTTAAAGCTATAGCAAAATCCTAAATTAAATAAAACTAATTTATCTTTAATTGTAGGTATTCTTGAATTGCCATGAATATTATTTAATAATAATTACAATGTTGGGGGTTTTAAGCTATGGATAGTTGCAAAATTAAATATTACTAAATTTTCGTTGAATTAGTGAGATCTCGAGGGGTTTAATTTCCAAGAGCAGAGAGGAGTTCTCAAAATGAATCTCTGTTTAATTGACCCCGGTGTACTGTCATTTTCCATATAAAATGGATGACACCGACAGTGTCAACGTTGACACTCCTAAAAATTCTATTAAATTTATCTCAATTTTGATGCTTTTCGCAACAAGTTCCGAATAAATTCTTTGTATCAGTATATGCGGTTTCAAATTGCCGCCTTCCTCTTCCCGATCCTGTTGCATCTCTAGCCCATGGAGGCCCACCGATACCGCGGCGCTCACATACCCAGCTGACGAAGTGCGATAAGCAGTCGCCTATCGATAACGCGAGCCAGCGCACAGGCGAAAAAACTCTTTTTGCGAAGAAAAAAAGACACCGAGGAAAAACGGCGAGCCCCACGAGAATTTTCCAGCAAGTGCGAGCACAGCGGAAGCTGGCTTAGTCCCCACCCCCCCGACGACGGGCCCCAAGGCATGTGCTAACACAACCGCGGCCGCAGCTCGACCCGGAGCTTGACTTGAGAGCTTGAGCGAGCAGAGGGAGAACCGATCCCGGGGACGACAATTTCGCACTGCTTGAGCACACACACCGCGCCAGCGTCTACTCCCCCCCCCGCCCATTGGCCAGAGGAAGGGAAGGGAAGGGAAGGGCAGCCTGCGAAGAGCGGGGGCGGCGTGGAAGTAAACAAAGGCGGGCCCCCAGCAAGGGAATCGATTCCCATCAAAGGGGCGTGGCAACAAGTTGGGGAATACCCCTCGCAGCCATGGACGTCTCACTGTCCGAACTGGAGACGCGCTTCTACGGCGAACTCTTTCAATGCTGCGACGTGGAGAACACCGGCAAGGTGCCCATTCTAAAGGCCACCGAGCTCTTTCGCTCCGCCGACATTGCCAACGAGGCGGTGCTTGAGGTAGGTCGTTGAAATAGCCTTCTTCCCCCCTCTTCCCGCCTTCCCGCCTTCCCGATCGTGGCTAATTGGGCAATTGCTTCTCCAGATCACCGGGCTGGCTGGCATTCCCTCCGCCGCCCTGCACATCTCCCGTGGGCAGTTCTACTCGTGCCTCAAGCTGATTGCCGCCCACCAGGCGGCCATGCCGCTGCGGCAGGAGCTGATCTCGGCCACGGTGCCGCTGCCCTTGCCGCATTTCAGCTGGAAAGAGGGGGCCACGGCTCCGGTTTCGCTGGAGAACGGTTTGAGTGCCTCCTCCGGATCGAGACGCAACTCCCAGCAGCAGCAGCAACAGCAGCAGGAGCAGCTGCAGGACATCTCCGACCTGCCCAGCACCGATTCCGAGGTGGAGCAGAACGAGTCCGTGGACGAGGGGGCCGGAAAGGGCCGGACCGGAACCGATGGCAGCGGCGTAGTGAGCAGCAGCAGTCGGGAAAACATCGGAGTGCGTTGATATCTTATCCCCAGTGTCTTATCTCTTTGTAAACACTCTATTTCTCTTGATTTTGTAGAGGCGCCGCGGTGGGGCCGGCTCCCCGGAGGCCTGGAGCACGAACAGCGACAGTCCCACGCCGACGAACAGCGTGGCCGAGCGTCCCTGGGCGCAGGAGACCCTCTGGCAGGGATTGCTGGGCGACGAGCATCGCCAGCTGCTGGGCACCGAGGAGGAGTCCTCGGATCGCCACAGCAGCGATGACGAGGACAACGAGAACGAGCTGGTCACCCTCTATCAGATAACGCCCGAGCAGCGCGAGTACTACAACAAGCAGTTCGAGACAGTGCAAAGGGATCCCCATGGCCTGCTTTCCGGCCAGGCTGCAAGGTAAGCCACCTACCTGACGTGCCCCGGTAGAGCTGCAAAAACATCGATGTTCGAATTATCGATGTTTTTAGAATTCATGCTTCCGAAAGTGTAAATTCATAGGGAAAACTGCGTACTACTTGTTATTCGGTCACCTTTTTATTTTATTTATTTGTTTAGCAAAAATTTGATTGATTAAATTACACATTTTACTATTTCCAAACCTATTTCCAAACGTTTAAGCCTATTTCAGTTGTTATTTTCACTTAATTAAAACTTCTTACAAACTTATAAAACTTGACATTATCGCGGCATAAGGAATATTATTGTTTTACCCGGAATATTGGTTAAATTTATATAAAAACTATTCACTAAAACATAAAAGTTTAAAAAAAACATCGATACATTGGATTATTGCCAAAATATCGATGAATTTGATTTTGCAATCGATGTTTTTGAAAAATCATATATAAGGCATTGGCTTAAGAATCCCCCACTCATTGTTTACTTGGCAGAGTGTTCTTCGAAAAGAGCCGCATTCCCGTGGAGGAGCTGCGACACATCTGGCAGCTGTGCGATGTGACCCGGGACGGGGCTCTCAGCCTCTCGGAATTCACGGCCGCCATGCATTTGGTGGTGCTGCGCCGCAATAACATTCCGCTGCCCACCAGCCTGCCCCACTGCCTGCATCCGAATGTCCTGCAGGCGGCCGCCTCGGGGGACAATTGCTCGTCGTCGTCGGTTTCGCTGCCCCAGGAACCGCCTGAGGCTGATCTCTTGCACCTGAACGACGACGACGAGGCGGACGATCACACGGACAACACAATCATAGCCGGCAATCTCAGCGGCGGCAGCTCCTCCAAGAACAAGAACATCATGAATCTGAGCATCATTTCCACCTCCTCCCAGGCCAGCAACAGTTCCCGTCGCGAGGCCTCGCCCCCCAAGAATCGCAGCATCTCCAATTCGCCCAACAATGCTGGCGACAAGGCTGCCACGGCAGCGGGAACGGGAACGGGAGGCGGAGCAGTGGCCGTGGTATCTTCCTCCACCAGCAATGCTGGGGACAATGCCGCCGCCTCCAGCCAGTGGACAAAGTTCAGTGAATCTCCCACGACGAGTGCTGTGGCACCGAGTGCTGCAAGTGCCGCTCCCGTGGCCGGAGCCCCTGCTCCAGCGGTTTCTAGTCCCGGTCTCAAGCCAGTACTGTTCGACATGAAGCGCTCCGCACAGGATGTGGTCTCCAACCCACAGATACTGCATCCAGTGCCGCTGAGGGTGACGCCCATAGGTGAGCTGAAAAAAATTTTTGCTGACTTTCCGTTGGGCAATGTATAATCTGTATTTCAGGCACCGCCATTGCCTCCTCCACCGAGCCATCCAATGATAGTGAAAGTGTTGTGGTTCTACGCGAGGACAGCCCCAGAGCCATCACCTCCACCGTGGTGAGCAATCCCCCAACGAGCGCCGCTGTGTCCGGCTCTGTTTCTGGTTCCCATCGCGATAGCAGCGATCTGCGTGCCATCCAAAGGCCCCAGGCCAAGAAGCTGCCGGCCAAGAACAGTGCTCTGCCCCCGCCGCCGCAACGGGAGCCGAGCATTGGGTCCAGTGGGGCCGGCGAGCCGCCAGAGCCGCCGAACAACGTCTTCGGGGCGGTGGCCCCGTCCAAAAAGGAGCCGCCTCCCTTGCCGCCCCCGCGGCCACATCGACATGCGCGGAGCAGCAGCTTGGACTTGAACAAGTTTAAGATCGGAGCCACAGGCGGTGGCCAGCAGGCGGAGGTAAGAATTCATGGGGTTTTAGTTAAAGTTCTGAATGCAAAACGGTGTCTTAGAACAAAAATCCTAGCAAGCCATTAAATTAGTAAGATAAAACAGGTAGGAAAGGCTGTGGGAAGGAGTTGGGCTACTAAATACCCGGTACTCAGTTGATTAATACGNTTTGCTGACTTTCCGTTGGGCAATGTATAATCTGTATTTCAGGCACCGCCATTGCCTCCTCCACCGAGCCATCCAATGATAGTGAAAGTGTTGTGGTTCTACGCGAGGACAGCCCCAGAGCCATCACCTCCACCGTGGTGAGCAATCCCCCAACGAGCGCCGCTGTGTCCGGCTCTGTTTCTGGTTCCCATCGCGATAGCAGCGATCTGCGTGCCATCCAAAGGCCCCAGGCCAAGAAGCTGCCGGCCAAGAACAGTGCTTTGCCCCCGCCGCCGCAACGGGAGCCGAGCATTGGGTCCAGCGGGGCCGGCGAGCCGCCAGAGCCGCCGAACAACGTCTTCGGGGCGGTGGCCCCGTCCAAAAAGGAGCCGCCTCCCTTGCCGCCCCCGCGGCCACATCGACATGCGCGGAGCAGCAGCTTGGACTTGAACAAGTTTAAGATCGGAGCCACAGGCGGTGGCCAGCAGGCGGAGGTAAGAATTCATGGGGTTTTAGTTAAAGTTCTGAATGCAAAACGGTGTCTTAGAACAAAAATCCTAGCAAGCCATTAAATTAGTAAGATAAAACAGGTAGGAAAGGCTGTGGGAAGGAGTTGGGCTACTAAATACCCGGTACTCAGTTGATTAATACGAATAAATGTATGTAGAAGAGAAATGGCTTACAAAATGTGTTAAAAAATAAAGATTCCTTTAAAAACACTAAAAATTCTAGCAATAATCCGCAATTAGAGAAAAAACAGGAAGCAGGAACAGCAAAAACGACTTTTCCAAAAATAATACTTGTAAATGTATGTATGTAGAGTAGAAATCTCTTCTATAATCTCTTCCCTTTTAAAAACCTTCAAGAAGTTTCTTAGAAGAATAATCCTAGCAATCCAGGCACTTAAAAACGAAAATATTAAGGAAAGCTGGAGGGAAATAGTCTTGTTATAAATAGCCGGTACTCAGTTTATAGTTCACCAGAAAATGGAATTTTAAAATATTTTGAAATATAATTGCATGCAGAATAAAGCCACAATCAGTCTGCCTTTTATGAGAATTAATATGCATTTTTTAGGTATTACATTTTCAAAGCTTAATAATCTGAAATCTCATATTCCCCAAAGTTTGCTGGGACCCTCAAAAACCTCGGCCTGCCGAAGTTTACCTACCTTCAATTTGTATTATTTACTTACATATGCAATCTGTTTATCTGTTACCTTGTGATTTGTAACCTGTGTGACTTAAATGTATATAAATATGCAACCCCCACATTTTTTTGTTAAGATCACTGCGCAGGCCAGCTTCGATATGCAAACCTCAACAGGTTTTGCCGATTTCACGCACTTTGCCGACGAAGGCAACGCCGCGAACGTCGTAAGTCCAACAAAACCAAAACAAAACTCAATGTATGCAACTCGTAAACTCGCATTCCATCGCAAATTGGCCGTAGCTCCACTAGTGTCTTGTGTCCAAATTCAGTAGCTTTACCAAATTAAAGCGCACTCCCCTTGAGTTACTTGATTTCTAACTGCAAACTCGATGCTTTCTAGGTGGATGAGCAGCAGCTGCATTCGCTGCCGCCCACAGCACCGCCCCCGCAGGCGGCACCGCCCACACGGATCACTCTGCAGCAGGCGGCCCAGACGCGCGTCTCCGCTTTTGAGGTCTACCGGAAGCCCCAGTCGCCGCCACAGTTGCCGCCACCCCCGGCCCCGGGAACGGCTGCATCGGCCGTGCATTTGCCCAGCGCCGAGAGCTTCGAGAAGCGGGTGACGGCCATCAGCGACTCACTGCGGCATGTCTCCTTCAAGCAGGGCCAGTCGAGCACCACGGAACTGTTGCACAAGCTGCGCGAACAGAACAACTCGCTGCTGAATCTCTGCAACGATTTGAGCGATGAGCTGTTGAGCGTGCAGACCCGCAAGGAGGAGATGCGCCTCAAGCTGGAGGCCATCGGCACGGGCGAGACTCCGGGACGGACGAGCTCCACGATTTCCGCTCCGGTGATGGCCAATGTGACGGGTGGATCGTCGGGCTCGGCGGGAGCGGTTTACACAAACGTTTGAGCGTCGAAGGAGGATGATGATGAGTGTGGTTAGTCGGGTGAGGCGATTTGTGAGGGGAACCCAGGAAAATAATGCAAAATTTCATAGTTGTTTTATATCCATCAAGAAAAAATTCTTTTAGTTTGAATATCTAATTATTTTTCATTAGTCAATTGGTATCCTGAAATACACGTTTTTATTGTTTTTGAGCAGACGCCACACAAATCGCTTCAACCGCAATGTTAAACATATATTTTTGTTGTTTCTGTATGTTGCAAGCACAATTCACTAATCCGGGTATATTTGCACGGCGATAAAAGGTGGACAAACATTCCGGGTGACCGGGGACGTTGACGGGGATATACATATATCTGCGCCAATGTTTGTCTAGTTTTTGGTCGAATGCGTACAAAATAATTGCGATAAAGCTGGCACCGCGTTGCTAATTTCATTTCTATAGGCTAGTTCAAATCTCAGAAAAAAACATAAAAAAAAAACACAAAAACAAATCATGCGAGAACAACAACAATAATGCCGCCTCTATATAGATATTTATGCAGATCGATTTATATATATATATAAATATATGTATATTTAGAGATATATGTATATGCGCTTCTCCTAAATGTTACGAGTAAATGACGAAAACGACGATCTACAATATTTCGCTCCAAAATCTCAAAAACCCCCCGAAAATGCGATAGTGTATAATGAAACTGCCACAAAGTGGTCCAACCTTCTACCCATCCCCTGCTGTGTAATATTTCCCGCTGCTAATGCATTTTTATTTCCATTTTCAAATTTCTATTTATTAATATGTCTATTTGTGTACGCCTCGAAAACTATTCCCCTTCAATTCATTCCGGCAATGATGATGAAAACCACTCGAAAATCGTAAAAAGAATCACAAAAAAATCGATAAACAAATTAAAAACCCCAAGAAGAAAGCCAGGCTTAAATGTTTAAGTATTAGAGAAACAAAAGTAAACAAAAAACAAACGATTCATTTCCTTGAAAGCTTAGCTTAGGTTTTCCAATAAAAAACAAACAAAAATATTTTCTATCTGTGTAGTGTTTACAAGGAAAAAAAAACTTGATATTATGTACATTTACCAAAATTTCCCTATACATACTGAATGGAAAAAAACAAGATCAGATCAAAACAGGAGAAAAAATTTAATTTAACCCGGACCACTAATATGTACGTAATTTAATATGCTAACTTCGAATTTATCAGATATGTATACCGGCGTATATCATCAGTTCCCTTTCGCTTACTTAAAACTAGATTTGTATGAGTTATTCTCCCAAACTTGTTGAACATTTTCAGAGATCTACCACAAAAAACACACACAATCACGTGAGAAACAAAAATAAACTAAACAAATAATGTAATGAAAGGAAAGGAAAGGATAAAAAGTGATATTGAAACACTATGTAAACATATTATTACGTGGTCGCGTAATCAATGTGTATTGTTTTGATGGATATACATCTATGGATAAAGATAAATGTATTAAGTTGATGTTAAAATGCTACAAAATGCAATAAAAAAAAGAAATATGCAATATAAGTTTTGTTTCATTGAATATGGGGAATTTTTAATAGTCTTATTTGAAGCTCATTTTTTGATTCACTGAAAATTATTTCTATAAGTTTTGAAAATTTTAAATTTTGTTGAAAATTGTCAATTTTAAAGTTAAGTTAATTGAAACGTTAGCTTAAAAGTTGCTTATAAATTTGGTGGTTTTATTTGTTTCAAAGTTCAAGTGTAATTTTCCGATTTATTGAAGCTATTTTGTAAGCCTTTTACAAAGTTTTCTAAATATTATTGACAAAAACCATATTTTTATTTGAAATTTTTTTAATTTGAAGGTAAATTTGTAATACTAGAAAATGTTCAGAATTTTTTAATTTTTAAATATAATCGTCAGTGTATCAATTTTGTGTCTCCAATTTGCAAAGGCAGAAGATATATGGTTATTAAAAAATGAAGTTAAATATTGGCAACCGTCAATAGTTTTAAAATTTATAATGTCTAAAATGTTAAAAGTATGATTTCAGTTAATTGTAAAATGAAGTTGAAAATTTCATGTTTTTGCTGAAAATGTTTTACAAAGCTAGACTTGAAATGATCTTTAAATGATTTAAAAGGCAAGTTAATAATTGCAAAATTATTGAACCGCAAGATGGTTTTGAAAGGTGTCCCAATCGGGTGACCATTTCCGAATGTTCCGCAGCAAGGAGCTCTTTTCGATATCGAAAAAGCCAGCAATGGCCAGTCACAGCGGGTGGTGCAGTGCCATAGGCCGATAACAGACGCCCGCCGTTATCGATTGCCACTCGCACGCCGCTACACATCTCTAGGGCTTTGCGGCATTGGGCAAAATTTTGCGAAAATCTGCAAGTTCAGTGGCGAACAGCGGCCGCAAATGGTCTAACTCGACGGCAAGTCCAAAGCAAACAGCCGGGGCCCGAGCCAAGCACTCCCCAAGCAGCGGCCGAGGCCACAACAAGCGCACGCAATCCCCAAAAAAACGCACGGCAGGTGAGTGTGCAAGGCAAGTGCAAGCAAGCAAGAGGCAGGAAGAGAAAAAGAAGATTCCGGCGAGTTGCAGCGTTGTTGTGTTGTGTGTACATGCTTTTGTTAATATCGCTCTCCTGCCACCTGCAGACGGCCAATGTGTCAATGTTAATCGCGCTCTTTGCGCTCGCACATCTGCCAATCTTTCGCCAAACGCCCCCGCCACCTCATCGGCCCCTCCCCGCCGCCACTGGCTCCCGAAGGTGTGGCCTTCGAATCGAACAACTTCTCGCCGAGATTCCCCTTGGAGGCGTCCTCTCCACCACCACCACCACCACCACCACCGCAACCAACACAACCATGAGCAGCAGCACAGAGCTGGACAAGTCCGGGCCGGGCCAGGCCAATGGCAATGCTTCGGCGGAGTCCAAGGACCTGGAGATCATGTAAGCAATCGTAGAGGGGTTCCTGCCTGCAGGATTGTCACTAATGAGAGTGTCTCTGGGTCCCAGCAACTTTATGGCGCACGAGAAGCAGTGCTGCCGGCCCATCAGGAGCAACCACACCAAGGTCCTGGCCTCGGGCGGTGCCCACACACGCGGCTCCTCGAAGGTCAAGCTCAAGAACATCGTGGACTACAAGTGGGAGCGCAAGTACTACTACCCCGGCCACCTCGTGGCCGTCCATCGCGACGGCAAGCACCTGGCCTATGCCATCAATGGTGAGCTAAAGTTTATATACTAAAATGAGTGTAAATTGTGTTTATTTAAGGGGAATTAGGTGCCGGTCCTTAGTTTTTGTCTCTCTGCTCTACAGGATAGGAATTTTCTTATTAAAAACAAGTTTGTTAAGCTGTAACTTACATTTACAGCTGTTTTTTTTTTTATTTTTTAAACTTATCCTGCAATATTTCCTTAAAAACATTTAATTTTATAATATTTTGCTCAATACAAAGCATCTGGCCTATGCCATCAATGGTGAGCTAAAGTTTATATACTAAAATGAGTGTAAATTGTGTTTATAAACAGGAATTTAAGGGGAATTAGTTGCCGGTTCTTAGTTTTTGTCTCTCTGCTCTATAGGATAGGAATTGAAATATTTAAATCAAGTTCTTTAAGCTTTAATTTAAGTTTCCATCTTTTTAGATCGATTTTATAAGCTGATCTTGGAAACA
This sequence comes from Drosophila ironensis, assembly GCA_021223825.1. Lineage (NCBI taxonomy): Eukaryota > Metazoa > Arthropoda > Insecta > Diptera > Drosophilidae > Drosophila > Drosophila ironensis. The sequence goes on along the minus strand of JAJJHQ010009046.1, from coordinate 199,127 downwards.
TTGTCCTAAAATCTTTTTGTATTACATTATTTTGAGCAATACAAAGCATCTGGCATATGCTATCAATGGAAAGCTAAAATTTAATTCTATATGATACAAAATTAGGCAATAAAAATAAGCCTGTCAAAATCAAGTCAAGCTAGAACATAAATTTTCCTATTTTTCTATGGATTTTATAAACATATCATGGAAAAATTTTTTTTTTATATATTTTTTTTTATTTTGATCAAAGCAAAGCATCTGGCTTGTGCTAACTTATCTTGGAAAAATTGAACGCGGAACTTAGATTTCTTTTAAAATACTGACAAAAAAACTAACACTCCTTTGTTTTTATAAATTTTCAAGAACAATTTTGGTAAACTTTCGTTTACACATTATTTGGCTCTCTATATAAAACAAAAAGAAGGAATTCCGATCATTTTAAATAGAAATCTTAACCTTACTTTCCTAACATTTTTTAAAACTTCTCTTGGATAACTTTCTTGGAAATTGCTTTTATTACATCATATAGCTCACCATACAAAGAAATTATAACATATTCCAATTTTTGCTTTCCATTTTAATGGATAGAAATTTTGGCATTTAGAAAAGTCTGTTGAGCGGTTCCTTATCTTATCTTATTTAACTTTAGGACCCAGTTTTTAAAGAAATATTTCGGAAATATTGTGAAAATAGTCTAAAAGTGTGATATTTTGGAATAGATACTCAAAATTTGCCTGAAAAACATACATTTCCAGCTGAATGTCGTATTTCCCTACATGAATCTTGTTTATTTTTCGTTCCTATATAATTAATTTACAATTGTAAGTGATTAATTTCATTCTTTTAGCCTTTAAAGAGATTTATTGACCAATTTATTAGCTTAATACCAAAGGTGAACTTTATTTCTTATGGTCTTGAATTAAATTCAAGTTCCATTTGAAACAGGTTCCCTAAAAATAGTTTCCTTATACCCCGCCCCGATTTTATGTCGGATGTTTGCAGTTTTTATAATTTCCAACTTCATTTGCCTTTGTCAATGGAAAATTCCCTTAACTGAGCTATTAAATGTCCAAGGTAAACATTAATCGGCTCTCCCATCTTGCTTGCAATTCGAGTTTCATTTGAAGCCAGTTCGTCGCTTCAATATTTACTTTATACTCCGATTGTGGGATGTTTATAGCTTTTGGTTTCCTATTGCAATTCCCCTTAAACCGCAAAACAATCTGGTTGCCCAGCTCCGCTATCCAACTCGGAAGATTGTTTATGTTGTTTTCAACTTGGAAGCCGGAGAAAAAAAGAAAAAAAAAGCGTCTAGGTTCGATTTATTGGTTCTACATATTTTGTTTGTGTAATTTCACACATTCCCTCTTCACCTTCAACTTTGAATGACGTGCACATTTCGATTCTTTTTTCGCCGAGACCTTCGTTTCACACATTCCTTTTTCACGGTCAAATTCCGAGCACTTGCTCACGGTGGTTTCCTTTTGATCGAGACCTTCGTTTCAGACATGTCGACTCCCTTTTGTTCGAGACATTCACTTTTTGTTTTGGGGAGCTGAAAGAGCTATGGGCTGCCCATTGCTGGTTTATGTTATTCCCTTGTTTATTGCATATCTTTTTGCCTTTGCAGTCAACAACAAGGCCACCGGCATGGAGGGCATGGTGCGTGTGTGCAACATCAGCACCAGCATGCGAGCTCTGATCAAGGGAATGAACGGCGAGGTCCTGGACCTGCAGTTCGCCCACACGGACGGCGAACGTATCCTGGCTGTGATCGATGTCAGTTCGCTGTTCGTCTACAAGGTCGATCTAATCGAAGGCAATTTGCTGTGCAATCTGATGCTCAAAGTGGAGGATCCCATTGCGAACTACACGCCCGAGTACGACATGGTCTCCTGGTGTCCGTTTGTCTGCAGTCGCAACAGCAGCGCCACCACCAATCCCATACCCGATGACGACGACAATACCCAGTTGCTGATATGGTCGCGCAGCAAGCAATTCCAGTGCTTCCACGTCAAAATGATTGTAGCCGATCACGGGGTGAGCTTTGCTGCATGTTTCTCTTTAAAAGTGATGTAGATTTCATGGTTTTTATGGCTTATAGCGCGGCAAGATCCAGCCTGCCGCCCTGGACACCGACTACGTGAAGATCGAGGAGGATTCGCTGATCACCTGCGCCAGCTTGTCCCCCGATGGCACCACCGTCGCCGCCGCCTATGCCGATGGCATTGTGCGCTTCTATCAAATCTATCTGCTCGATGTGCGCAACCATCGCTGCCTGCACGAATGGAAGCCGCACGACGGCAAGAAAGTCTGCTCGCTGTTCTTCCTCGACAACATCAACAAGCCGGTGGAAGAGTGAGTGACAAAGGAAAACCCCTCGCAATCCCAGCCTGCAACTAAACTTGCTTCCTTTTTCAGTGCCTATTGGCAGCACGTGATCACCACGAGCGATGCCAATACGGAGATCAAGCTGTGGAACTGCTCGCTGTGGGAGTGCCTGCAGACGATCAATGTGGTGGCCTCGATACCCACGCCCGTGCAGCCGGCGCTCTTCATTGCCGGCATCGATCGCAGTGCCAACTATTTGGTGCTCTCCAGCCTGGACTCCAAGGCCGTCTATGTGCTGCAGATTGGCAGCAGCTCTGGCGGCTCGGAGAACAGCGAAAGCGATGGCGAAAGTGCCGATGGCAAGCGCATCCAGAACGTCGCCGAATTCAAGCTCAGCTCGGGCATTCTCTCCTTTTCGATTGTCAATGCCACCATGCGCCAGGTGAAGAGCTCCATTGAGAGCTACTATCCCTTCGAGGAGCCCGATGACTTTGACGAGGACACCAATGCGGCCACCAGTGCCTTGGTGTTGCACATGTTTGTGGTTCAGGCGAAGAGTCTGCAGGAGTGCCAGATCATCTACCAGCCGTGTGTTTCGTCGACGGCAGAGAAGCAGGAGCATCGCAGTCTCAGCAGCAACAAGCGCTCGGAGACGCCGGAGGACAGTTTGGTGATCAAACAGGAGCCGGAAACACCGGAGGGAGCTACCACTCTGGACGCCCTGTTTGCCAAGTCAGCGAAGCGCGCCTCCACGGGCAGCTCATCGGCTGTTGTGGCTGTGGCAGCGGCGGCGGCAGCTGCACCCTCTGCCATCCTCCAGGAGGCCAATGCAGCGGCCAACAAGGAGGGCTCCGCCCCGTCCGAGTCCCCGCAATTCGGCAGCGCCTACCAACAGGTTGGTTTGTCCCTCACAAGTTGTTTGTCCCTTTTTGCCAACTCTCGTTTGTTTGCCAGGTGAATCTCATGACGCCGGACGCTTTTACTGCCACTGGAACAACCACAGCCACGGCTGTTGTGCTGACCACGAGCACCAGCACCGCCGGCACGCCCGCGGAAGCTCAAGCCTCGGCCGCTGCAGCGGTCAATTCCATTGATTCGGCTGTGTTGAATACCCTGCGCATGCTGGCCACTGTGACGGCCAAGAATCCGGAGACCAAGGCGAGTCTCTTGAATCTGATGAACAACAAACTGATCGAGGATCGGGAGCAGCAGAAGCTCAAGGATAAGCTGGAGGCGCGCAAGAAGTTCATAGCCATTGATCGCAATCCCGAGCGCAATGTCGCCGAGAATCTGGCGAGCGGCGGTTCCAGTCCCAGCCGCGAGGTTCAGGAGATAATGGCCACGCAGGAGGATGCGGATGCCTATGAGGCGGAGTTGGCGAATCTGGACGATGACGATGACGAAGAGGACGACGACGACGAGGAGGAGGAGGAGATGGCCAACTCATCGCCCCTGCTGGAGGCCGTCGATGGCACCTGGCCGATGGTTACTCTGCCCTTGACCAACTCCGCGGAGTTGCAGAATGCAGCCCAGATAATGTCGCAGGCGGTGCAGAATACCAACAATGGCAATGTGCCGCCCTCGCTGGGCAACAACAGCAGTGCTGGTGGCAGTGGTGGCAACATCAACAACAACACCAGTGTTGGCAGCAACAGCAACAACAATACGGCCTCCACTTTGAACACCAGCAACAGCAGCAACAACAATCCGGGCGGTGCAGGAGGCGATGGCAATGCCGGCAGCGGGGAGATCAACTCCAAGCTGGATCTGCTCTTGGGTGAGTTTTCCTAGTATATACCTTGAGGTTTAAAGGGTATATTGAGTTGGTGCGAGTGTATGGAACAAGCAGAAGGAGACGGCTGCGCAAAGTATACATTTTCTTTATCAGCATCAGCAGTTGAGTCGATATAGCCTTGTCCGTATGTCCGTTTGTCCGTCTATATCTATGAACACATCGTTCTCCGAGATGGTAAGAGCTAGAGACGTAATTCTTTATGCTTTATGTCCGTTATGTGTTTGTTTTGCCAACAAAGTATGCATTTTATTGATCAGCATCAACAGTCAATTCGATATAGCCTTGTCCGTCTGTCCGTTTGTCCGTCTCTATGTATAAACACGTCGATCTCCGAGACGGTATGAGCTAGAGACGTAATTCTTTTTGCTTTATGTTCCTAATATGTTTTTTTGCCTATAAAGTATACATTTTATTGATCAGCATCAACAATCGAGTCGATGTAGCCCTATCCGTATGTGCGTTTGTCCGTCTGTCTGTATAAACATGTCGTTCTCCGAGATGGTATGAGCTAGAGATGTAATTCTTTTTGATTTATGTTCGTTATGTGTATATCTCCGAGTTGGTATGAGCTAGGATACGGGACTATGACAATTTTAACCGCAACTGGTGGGTTTGATACCTGTTAAAGCTTACTCTTTTTTGATTTGTAAGAAACTAACCAATCTTTGTTGCCAGATCTTGTGAAGGCGCAGTCCAAGCAGCTGACCAAACTAGAGCAGGAGGTCTCGAAGCTGCAGCAGCAGCAGCTGCAACAGCAATCCCTGGTGGTGGCCGCGGTGCAGCCCAGCAAACCGGATGCCTCGCTGGATCCCCAGAATGTCAGCCAGCTGGCCTATAAAATCGAAATGCAGCTGTCCAAGCTGATGGAACAATATCTGAAGCGATACGAGAACGAGCACAAAAAGAAATTGACCGAGTTTTTGGCCGCCCGGTAAGTGACGGATTCTTTAAAGCCGATGAAAACATATACAACGTCTGTTGTTTTCAGTGAAAACCAAAACCGTGAGCTGCGCGACTCTGTTCTGACTGTTCTCAACCAATACGTGATGAATCACTTTACGGACATCATTGGCAATGTTTTGAACATGGAATTGCAGAGGCAACTGCTGCCCCGCGTGAATGCCAAGATGGATCAGTTGCAGGCCCAAATGCAGATCGAAATCGTGCAAAAGTTGAGCGTCTTCGATAACACGGTCAAGGAGAACATAGCGCAAGTTTGCAAGAGCAAGGTGGGTGATAGTTTCGGGCTGATACTGTAAGAGGAAACTAATGATTTTTCTTTATATTAGCAATTCTTGGATGCCTTTGGCAAGTCTGTGTTGATCGGAGTGCAGGCCAGTCTCCAAACGGCATTCATAGAGTCCATGAGCAGCACCCTGATTCCTGCCTACGAAAAGTCCTCGCAAAACATGTTCAAGCAGCTGCACGAGGCCTTCAGTGTGGGCATCAAGGATTGTAAGTATCAGCCAAAAGGATTCAGAAAAAATGTCTCTTTTATAATATGAATGATTTCCCTTCGCTTTTAGTCATGGTGCAGTTCAACACTTACCTGCAGCACATGCCCCAGCCGCATGCAATGAATGCGGCCAACTCCGAGGAGCTGAACAACAAGCTGGGCATGCTGAAGCAACTGGTGGAGAGCAGTTTGCAGAAGCATCGCACCGAACTGACCGATGCCATGCTGGAGACGCAGCGTGAGGTGAAGAGCCTGGAGATCCTTTTGGCCCGCCAAGTGCAGGAGACGATTCGCGTGGAGCTGCGCAAGCATATGGAGAGCCAGAACCTGGCCATGCGCTCGCAGGCGGCCACTCCGGCGCCCACCTACGACCTCAGGGATAGCACTAAGCAGCTCCTGCTCTCGGGCCAAATTAACAAGGCCTTCCATCAGGCCCTGCTGGCCAATGACCTGAACCTGGTGGAGTTTACGCTCCGGCACACGGACACCAATCAGGCTTTTGCGCCCGAGGGCTGTCGCCTGGAGCAGAAGGTGCTGCTCTCGCTGATCCAGCAGATCTCGGCGGACATGACCAATCACAATGAGCTTAAGCAGAGGTGAGTGCCAGAACGCTCTATACATTTCTTACCATTTATCGATATTATCGATATATTTTTGAAGATATCTCAATGAGGCTTTGCTGGCCATCAATATGGCGGATCCTATAACCCGGGAACATGCCCCCAAGGTTCTCGCGGAGCTGTATCGCAATTGCCAGCTGTTCATCAAGAATTGCCCGAAATCGTCGCAGTGCAGCAACGTTCGCCTGCTGATGAAGGCCATCATGGGCTACCGCGAGCAGCTCAAATGATATCAAGAGAACTATGGCCTGGCCAGCGCCTGGTATGCCTAGTACGCCCCATAGGCCTCGTAATTCTCCCCAGATCCGATCGCCGATCACCGTCCCTCAATCCCCGAACCCACGAACCCATTCACGATAGTTAATCACGGACCACCAGCACACAAAACCATTTACAAGAAACCACACAAAACACACAACACGCTTGTAGTTAAGTTCAGAAATGCAGTTCATCTTGGACCCTCGAAGAAAAGTTAAATCCACGCCTGGAGTTTTATATTTTTTATTGTATTTTTTCTATTTGTTTTGTGCGTGATTTCTGTTCGAATCCTCTAGGCTTCCTTCCCCTTATTGTTTTAATGTTTTTTTGATTTGATTTTCCTTCATTTTTTTAATAATATTTGACAAACACGAACGACCGAACGACCGAGAACTGTAGAAATTGATTTTAAAAATGATTTCCAAACAACTTTCTATGAGAACTACAAGAGTAAAGCGTAGAGATTAAGCTAACGAAATAAGTAAACTAAAACTAAAACTAAAAGTAAACAAAACAAAAAAGAATAAATGTATGTAATTGAAAGGTAATCGTTTGTAATAGCGAGGGGGACAGCATGTTTCGGGACATTCAAATGCTTTTGTTTTTGGGAGCCGAAAGAGCCAAGGGCTGCCCATGGCTGGTTTGTTAAGGGTTAATGGTCGTGTATTTCTTAGGCCTAAGATCGTACAAAAAAACTTTCCAGCTTAGAGACTAAAAACAAAGGATCCGGGGGCACGGAATCCGGGACGAGCCAAAGCCCGTAGTTTTGGAGTTCCAAAAAAAAACAAGGGATCCGGGATGCGAATCAACTGAGCAGAGCCAGAAGCTCTGAAGTGCGCTCCAAGCAACTGCATCCGCACGTGGCGCAGACCTTGTGTTTCTGCAATCAAAGATCGGTAAGTTAAAGACAATCAATCAGAGATAAAGAGAGGGAACCCACCTCGAACCACTGCATCATGTGGTCCACGTGGCCACCGTGACCGCAGGCCAGACAGGCATTGGCCGCTCCGCGCACGGGCAAGCGGCAGAGGACGCAGAACAAGGCCGGACGCTTGCAGGGCTCGCACTTGGGAGTGCGCTTCGGCTTGGCGCAGGATCCGCATTCGGTGACAAACTCCACGCCCTGGATGGCCGGCGGCGTGTTCTGCGTGTGCTTGAGGATCAGGGCGCGCTTGGAGAGCAGCTGCCAGCCAAACAGGATCTCCGCGTAGGCCCGCTTGAACTGATCGAACAGGGGCACCTTGGTGCGCCTGATCAGCGAGCAGGTGTAGCCGTCGTCCGCCGCCACCTGCTTGAACTCGGACCAGGAGTTGCTGCGCATGTGCTTCATCTGCTGCCAGGCGTTGTGCGAGGACGTGGACGTGGACTTGGCATCCAGCGGCAGGACCGTGTGGTACGGCGATATCTGGGAGCTGAGCTGGGCCGGCAGGCGGCCAACCACATCCATGATGGCCCCGCTTCCGGTAGACATCGGCGGATACTTGTCAAACAAACAGGCCAACAGCACGGCCGTCTGGATGTCTCCCTCCGTGGCATAGTGCATAATCAGCGACTCCAGCAGGGATTTCTTGAACGGATCATGCTGATTCTGCGGCATGGCAATCAGCTCGGCGAGCAGCCAAACGGGCACCAAGTCCAAGCGGCCGTACTTCTTGCAGATCTCGCCGTTGCCGCGGCAAGTCTCCGCGATATTCCGCTTGTCCAGCGAAAACTCCCTAGCCATGGCGCGGTTAATGTGCAGCAGGCTGCTGGCATCGTACACATGCACCACCGGGCTGCCGTTCATCTCCCGGATGGCCCGCTGCTTGCCCGGCTTGCCGGCAATCATGCGCTCCTGCAGATAGAACGAGGCATCCGCATCCCGCTGCGCGCCGGCCATCACATTGCCCAGCATGCCGCTGCCATTGATCGAGGAAATGGTTCGGGGAGTCAGGGCCGATTGTTGCCGCAATGTGAGCCGCTTACTGTTGACCGGCTGGGCGAAGGTGGTCAGCAAACCGATGGCATTGAAGTGGACGCCGGAGGTGCGCGGATACGGGATGCAGGCGTCGTGCAAGGCGCTCGATAGGGCGCCCTCCAGACGCGGCGACTGCAACAGCAACTGGCTACGATCCGCTCCCGCTCCGCCGCTCACAGCGGCTATTTTCTTCTTCATCGCGGCCACCAAAGCGCGCAGGCACTGCTCCAGACAAGTGCGTGACTTCTTCACCCGCTGCAGGGCATTGCAGCGCAAAACCTTCAACAGGATCCCACTAACATCGCTCGAAAGGGTGGTGCCCTGACAGAGCTGGAACTCCGGCGGGGCGCTGGGACTGGGGTAGGATGTGGCGAAGGTCACCTGCAGTATGACCGTGTGCCCGCCGGCGGAGATCTTGAAGCAGGCATACCGCTTGATGGCATCCAGCATGTCCACCTCCACGTGCGGCATGTTTGTGTTCAGCAGCGAGAACTCGTGATGCAGCGAGCAGGTGGGCTGGTCCGTCAGGGAGCGCGCAATGTGCGGCTCCTCGCGACGGCAGAAGCCAAAGCTGGGCGACCGCGCCATGGGCAGGGTGTTGGAGGCCCCCTCGCCCATCGTGGAGATGGGCAGCGAGGCCGCCGCAACCATGGCACGCGGATGCAGAAATTCCGGCGGCGTGGGCACACGCAGCTCACTCAAATCCGGCTCGAAGCGGGGCTCCTCCTCCTCCGCCGAGGGTTCGCACAGCTTGAGCATATTTTCATCGATCTTCCAAACCCTCAGAGTGCGGTCCCGCGACCAGGTCACCAGTTCCTGAATAACAAATAACAAATTTCAATGTAAGTAAAATCGCTTTAAAGTTGAGACTCACAATTTCGTTGGTGCTCTCGCGATTGGGACGCCAGGCAAAGTCCAGAATGACATCCGTGTGGCCCACAAACGAGCAAATCGGATCCGTTTGCTTGCTGTTGCTCCAAAGAAGCAGGCTGTTCTCTCCGCGACCCAAATGGGGCACCACAATGCTCACCAGACCATTGCCAATGGGCTGTCAAGAAAAGGATAAAAAGATCATTACTAATAGAGATTTGGCAAAAGATTAAGAGAGTTCCCTACCGTATAGCGAGCTCTCCACACCGGCGACATGGTGGTGATGATCTTCTCGGCCCTCCGGGGATTGCACACATCAAAGTACTTGACTGTTCCATCCTGACTGGCGGTGGCCAAGCACGTCTCCCTCTTGTGGCTCCAGTTGATGCCGTGCACGCGGTTCAGGTGAGCGGTGATGTAGTGCGTGGGGCAGCTGCCCTTGCGGATGTCCCAAATACGCAGATCTCCATCGTGGGCGGCTGCCAGAAGATGCCCAGAGACCCGGTTGAAGCCCACTTGGGTGGCACCAGCTGCAAAAATCAAGAGAAATCATTTAAAACTTAGAGAAAACTCTGGAAGTCTCAATAATACTGACACATGCAGACGGCGTTCAAGGAGAGCGCCGGCTTGCGCGGCTCCCTGAGATCCCAGATGTGCGAGAAGGTGTCGATGGAGCAGCTGACCAGCAGATTGGGATCCTTGCCATGCCAGTCGATGTCGGTCACCGTGCGGGTGTGTCCCCGCAGGGAGTTCTCGTAGCAGGGCTCCGCGGTGCCCCAGCGCACGATGTCGATGTGCTGACTGGTCTGTGAAATGCAAAGAACTCGTCGGTTATTTGCGAGTTTTTAACAACATAGATATTTCTATAATATTGGTTACAGGGTCCTAAAGGGTTTCAAAGACCACTGTTTATACGGGGTATATAAGAATGATGTGGATGACCTCCACTTACCCCGAATCGGGAGTATGCCATATAAACTATTAATAACAAATTAAAGAAGTGTAAAAGAATGAATCGAATGAGAGACACTTAGCTAAACTCCTAGGTGTTGAGTAATTCTCTGATATATGTAATAGAAAGTGTAGTAACATAAGTAGAGGATGTACAGGGTGACCCTCGGCTATGGCGCAGTACTTCTTGATACTCCTAGGACATTTGGCATATTGAATCACGTATTCTGGATAAACTAAATTCGTAGGTGCATAGCAATTCTCTGATATATGTAAAAAAAGTATAGGAATACAAGTAGAGGATGTACAGGGTGACCCTCGGCTATGGCGCAGTTCGCCTTTATACTCCTAGGAAAAATGGCATATCGAATCATATGTTCTGGATAAACTAAATACCTAGGTGCATAGTAATTCACTGATATATGTCTAAGAAAGTAAAGGAACACAAGTAGAGGATGTACAGGGTGACCAACGACTATGGTGCAGTACTTCTTGGTACTCCTAGGACAGTTGGCATATTGAGTCACGTATTCTGGATAAACTAAACTGGTAGGTGCATCGCAATTCTCTGATATATGTCTAAGAAAGTAAAGGAATGCAAGTGGAGGATGTACAGGGTGACCATCGACTATGGCGCAGTACTTCTTGGTACTCCTAGGTAATATAGCATCTCGAAACACGTATACTGGATAAACAAAACTCCTAGGTGTATAGTAATTCTTTGATATATGTCTAAGAAAGTAAAGGAATACAAGTGAAGGATGTATAGGGTGACCCTCGGCTATGGCGCAGTCCTGCTTAGTACTTCTATTTTATATAGCATATCAAATCACGTACTCTGTAGTCTATTTTAGTAATTCCCTGATAATTATACAACCCTTAAGATGCCAAGGATGACCCTCTTTCAACGCAATGGCGGAGTACTCCTTCCTGTTCGGGCAGATGGCCCATAGACTACCAAAACTTCTGAAATTGCCAAGGATTGCATCGAATGAGAGACAGTAGACTGAACTTCTAGGTTCTCCTAGTAATTCCCATTTAAACATAAAACTATATGAATGTAGTGGCTGAGTGGCTGCCCCCTCTCACCGCTATGGCGCAGTACTCCTTCCTGCTCGGGCATATGGCGAATTCGGCCACGGAGACCTCGTACTTGGACTGTCGCTCGTGGCGGCGCAGGGTGCCGTCGTCCTGGCCCAGGCGCTCGAGGGCCAAGTGGCCGCGCCCGGCGAGCAGGACCCACTGGCCCGAGTAGTCCACCGACATGGCCGTGGCCTGGGAGTCGCGGTGCTCGTAGCATTTGTTGCTCTGCCGGATGATGTACGTCTGCTCTGGGCCTCCGCCTCCGCCTCCGCCTGCTCCGGTAGCTGATCCTCCTCCTGCAGCGGAAATCGGAGCAGTTGCGCGCTCCCCGGGACGCAGGGTCTCTGTGGGCGGCATCCTCGATGATTGTCGATGGATTTGCGGGCGAATGGATTTGCGGGAAACCAAAGTCGGGCAATTTAGGCCATTTTCGCGAAAACAAAATGAAAACGAAACGAAACTGATAAGAAAACGTCGACCGACGGACAATAACAAGAGTGTGGACGTAGCCGCAGATAAATACCAAATCCTGCTGGCAAATATACCAAACATTGCAGTGGTAATATTTATCTTAAAATTTATCTTACTGAATGTTTGGGTGATAGGACTTTTGAAAGTTTGTAAGCTAAACTATGGAATCTCGTATGAAATCTTTTTCTGGTGTATATTTATTATGTGCTTCTCGCATAATTAATTTTTTTTTTTATTTTTCTGTTCACAATTTCTGATTTACTTAAGTTGCCCTCTTTTTGTAACCATTTCGTATTATTTTAAATAAAAAAAAAAAGGGAATACGTGTTTGGTGTTTAAGAAATACAAAATGAACTAAATGGATTTATAATAACAATAAAAGGTAAACATATATTGTAATCCCAAAAAAAAAGTCAGGGAAATTTATATTCATACCAAATTTATATTTCTAATAATTTGTAAACCAATATTTAGCAATTGAAAACCATTTAATTATTTTAAAATTTTATTAAAAAATTCCCAATACATACAGTTTTTCTATTGGAGTTATACATTTTCGGGTTTCTAAACGAGGGAAAATTAAATAATTTGTACAGGTCAAATCAAATATTTTTAATTCAATGGGTCGTAATTGACTTGTATGCATTAGGCAATAAATTTGCAATTTATTCAAATTAAAATATTAAAAACCTAACATTTATTTGGCTACACATCCACACTTGTTTTATAAATTGAAATATTCTATAGATTCTATTCCCCGTTGTTTATGTCTCACACAAAACACTAAGTTCACCAAAGTTGCTACCATTATTAGTTATCAATGCTTATTGTCCTATATTTTAATGGGAAATAAACAATGCTATTGCTATTCAATACTATTCGGGTGCACTGCTTAGGTCAAAGGCTAATTCGGGAACTTTTATACATACAATTTTTTATTGGCTATGTCAAATAGAAAAAACAATTACACATGATTGAGTAGGAGATTTTTTAATTTCAAATCACCATCCAAATGGATAATTTCTTTACCATGGTAGCAACATTACTGTGAAAAGGTAAATATCAGAGATATACCATACAAAAAACAATGAAAACATTATAGTTAAGGCTACGCTTGCAAGTCTTTGAGGACACCCCGCCCGACCCTGATCGGCTTGATTTTTGGGAAATCCCCTCCACCTTATCTGTGGCAATAGCAGAACATCTTCAGGGAGGGATCATCGAGGCAGTAGCTCTGGCTGCCGTACAAATTCAGTCGGCTGATGGTGCCGGTGAGGAGGATGTCATAGCCGGTCATCCGCACCGTGGACTCGAAGACGGCCAGGCCCGGCTTTGTCTGCAACCGCATCGTAATTTCCACCGAATATTCCGTGGAGATGTTATTGTAGAACTTCGAATGGGGGGCCGCTATCAGGCCCTGAAGGATGGCATTCAGATAGAGGGTTCTGCACTGGGGGCTGCTCTTTATCCGATTGTTTATCAGTCGCACCAAATACCTCGCCGCACGCTGGACGCGGGCATCGTTAGTTGGCAGCACACGCCGCTGGTGGCAGGTGCACCAATGCGCCGCAATCCCGGCCTGCTCGCACGTCCGCACCTCCGGAACGGGCAGAAAAAGGCTGATGCCCCTGGGTAGCGTACTGTCCGGGTCCTCAAGCTCCACGGCTCGCTGATGCAGCTCATTCGCCTCCAGATTGTCCAGGTCCAGCAGGCTCAGCATGGTTGCATGCACATCAAAGGGAGTGGTCAGGCGATGCGCGTTCAGCTCCAGATTGGCTATGGCCTGCGGATAACGTTGCTTCATCCACGGCGGATAGAGGAGCATCATCAGCGGCTGGTGCTCCTCCATCATGCCCTGGTAGGTTCGTCGGAAGGAGCCCCAGCGCATGCCGTGATCCGAGAGCAGTAACACCACCGTGCGATTGAGCACGCCGGACTCGTGGAACTGCTTCAGTTGGTCCATCAGGGTGTTGTCCAGCAGCGCCGGAAGGGAGAAGAAGTCATGGGTGAGGGACGTTGTCCAGAAGAAGGAGAAAAACAAATGCTGGCTCAACAACGGCACCATCTGCTTGATGTACTCGAACAGGACATCTGCTGTGCGGCGACTGCCGAGGCAGAGGTTCAAGTTCACCACAAAGTTGTGGCCATGCGACGCCTCCATTACCAGGACATAAGGTCGCAGATAGTAGTCCGTTGGCTGTTCTTTAAAGCCAGGTCGCATGTAGTTAAAAGCCCCCAAATAGGCCACATCCTCGGCGAAGGTGGACAGATAGCCCAGGTTATGGAAACGCTTCCAGATAAACGAGCAGTTGTCATATCTCTTTTTATGTAAGGGGTTACAGGAGATGTTGAGCTCCTGCTCGTCAAGGCCGCTCAGCAGGGGCACTATGTTGGGGAAGGTGTTGTCCCCCACCTTATTGTAGCCCCACATTTCCACGTGGTTAAGTTTTTCGCGAACATAGGCGCTGGACTTCTTCATTTGACGGAGGAAATTCAAGTGGGACACGCTGTCGATGCCCAGGATCATCACCGAGATCCTTTCCTTCGTCCTGTTCGCACTCGCAGATTCTGGTTGCTTCTTCCTTGGCTTTTTGGGCGGTACAAAGAAGTGGCAGTCATTGTTAAATGATATATTTTTGTGATTAAAGCATTCAATGCACACAATCTCCGTTGGAAGTGGCAATTGGACTTTTTTGGCAAATTTGATAGGCACGGATTTGGAATGAGCCAATATCATATCGGTTCTCCTGATGTACATTGTATAATTGCAGTGCACGACGGACCAGTCGTCAATGCTATAATGATCCCACAGATCCTCGTTGGTCATTCCTAAAACGAGGACAGCGGGCTCGGTTTCGCTGGGGCGGAAGAGTGGCCGGGGTTTTTGGCACGTATACGGCTTGGGATTGTTTATGAACTGTCCGATGGTATCGTCCATGACGTCGAACTTCGGCATCCGGCAACCGGGAGTGTCCACAAAGTATGCCTCATTGATGCTGACGGTGTCATCGACGCGGGCCTTGAAATCGAAGCCATCGCGAAAGCGGAGCAACTTCGTCCGGAGGTTGTAGTCGAGGCAAAGGTAGGTGAACACGCAGACGCAAAAGATCACGATGAAGACTTTCTTGAACTGGCCGCGGTTCCTGGTCGCACTGTAATACCGGTTATAATTCTGCATATCCCGCTTCGTCATGAACTTGGGATCCAGCAGGTACTTGCTCCTGATAAATATAAAACATAAATTTTCAATGAATATGCGTACAGAAATGCAAAAGAAATGACTTTCGCTTCCAGGCCTACTAGGATAACAATATGGTCAAATTTGTAGAGCAATTAAAAGTTAATCGTGACAACTAAACTAGCAAAAAAGTATATTAAAAATATAGTTATCTAATACAATTATGCCTTAGTTCCTTGAGCACCCAGGTTCATTGTATCTTCTGCATAATCTTGAAAGTTTTTATTATTTTTTTTGCCCCTAATAAAGGCAACAAACAATATAATGACTGCCTTCACATTTGAGTGGCCACTCAGCCGAAAGTCCTTAATTTGCTGGCCACCTAGAGCCACCTCTTTTCCCATTTTCCCAGCTTCCTCGAGTTTCCTCGTTGAAAAGCCCAAAGAACCTCAAGAAATCCTTGGGAGCGTGATGCTGTCAATGGTTTGTAACTCATGAATATGCAGAGCCAGGGACTGGGCTTTTTAAAATGAACATACCAAATGGTGCTGCAGTGTAGGGATAAAAATAAATATAAATTAGGGGAAACCCACTGATAAAATAGCCCGAAAGACCGGGTTTTTTTTTAAAGGAACCTACCTAATAAAATGTATGAATGGGAATATATTTCCCTTAAACATCGGTTCAAATAGATGAATACTTATTTGAAGTTTATACAAGAACTTTTTATTCTAGATAATGTCTAATAGTTTCCCTAAATTGTAACCCATTTTCTATAATCTATTTATTATAGAAACCAAATGAATCTTGCAATCTTTGCTCCCCGTTTTCTTGCAGTGTAATCCTATTGGGCTCGGGTCAGGTGAAACCCGTTGAAACGAATTCCCTTTTTCCATCCATCCGATTGTGGACAAAAACAAATTTTCAATTGACACTTTGAATTGCATTTCACTCGAGCAAACACACGAGTAAAAAAAAAGGATCTCAAGGGGTGAAATGGCTTTTGGGTTGGATGACAGGCACCTGGGAAGGTGAGTCCTAGGGGTTATCCTTTCGGCAAAGTTTACTTACTCATAGCTCAAGTCGCTGTATTTTCGCAGGTCCTTAGCCATGTAGTAGGAACGCATCTTGGCGACACTTTTTGTTTGCCCGTGAGTCCTGCGTCCTGCGTCCTATGTCCTTTGCCCTGTTAGCACTCCTCTGCCCGTCACCGACGCCCCTCAAGTCCTTGACATCCTGTTTGTGCTTGCTTGGTTGCCTTTGTTTTGTTCTCTGCGCTCCGCTTATTCGGCTAATTGTTTGTGTGCCACATTTTTTGCAAAATTTTCACTCGGCTTTCCCCCTTTTTTCCCAGACACTTTCCTCCCTCTTTCACTTTTGCTGTGTACTCTTAATTGTGGTGGCTTTTTTGTTGTTGTTAGATTTTGTAAAACCGCTTTCTAGGTTTCCTTTTTTTGGGCGCTCCTCCTGCGTATTTCGTCTATTTGTTTCCGTGTCAGTGGGCTCCCCAGCGCTTACTGAATATCCTCGGCTTTTCCGCGGATGCTGGGGCAGGATGCTGGGACCGAGTCTCTCTCCGTCTCTCCGACTCTCCGAATCTCACATTCTCCGTCGCCCAGTTTGTGTTTTGACAGTTCCCTCGGACTGAAAGTCCTGCGCATGCGCAGATCCTGGCACAGCTGCTCCAGGGATGCTGAATACTCTCAAGCTGCACTTCAAGAAATTAGAGGATAGCGAGGCTATAAATGCTAGGAAATTACAAAAATAAAATCCAAACTTTATCTTAAAATTTGTATTAATTTTATTTTCATAAAGGTTCTATTAAAACAATTGGAAAGCAACTTAAAAAATTATAGAGAATTTCATGGTCTTGAATATTGTTTGTATAGATTTTATTATAATTGCAAATTTGTTGTTCTCAAAATGCTACAAAACTATGTTATATGTTTTTTTTTGGAATATATTTTTATGTGAGCTTAATTTTCGTTTTTAACTTTCTCTACTTTACTATAGTTAATTTTCTTATCCTAAATAGTTTTACTTTAATTCAGTAAACGCAAAATAAAATAATTTTGGAGGCATTTAAAAAATTATAGAGATTTTATACGGTTAAATATTATAATTTGTGCGCCATTTAATAAAAATTTAAAATTTGTTTATCCCTCAATATGGCACCAGAAAGTCGATACGAAATTTAGGTTTATTGTAAAAATGCCATAAAATAAATCCCAAGAAATATTTAAACTCACAGTACAGAAATATGATATTATTTTAATTATTTCATTTGCTTGTTTAATTGCCTATACATAATTATCTTTAGGTAATACGAAATATTTGTATTTAAATAAGGTAAACGACCTATGGTACTATATATCCACGGGGATTCTCTACAAACATCGGTAAATAATTAAAAGATTATTCCCATTCGTATTACTATTTTTTGTTGACTTGTTTCTCCCTATAGTTTATGGCCTATTTGCGGGATTTAATTGCGATTTGCATGTTGCAGGGGCCACACACTGTGTAATTAATCGACAGAATCCTTTTGCATAGAAATGTTTTGTGGCCACTGACCTTTGCTTCGAATATGTGCGAGCATATTACTCGTACTAGATGTCCCGCTGTTCACTCGGGAAAAACTATAACTGGTTTACTTGTTTACGCAAATGCAGAGTGCTCAGAATTTCTGATATTTTTATGAAACGCAAAAGAAAAGTTAACAGCAATAATTCGATAAATGCTGCTGGATAAAAGATTCAGAATAGACGACTACAATTTTATTTGAATTTACGTCCATTATTGAGTTTAGCATGCTTACACACAGAAGGTAATCTTAAATATAGAAAAAATTTCACTTTCTAAATTTCAGTATTTACGGTATGTACTACAGTATTATTAGGCTTTAATTTATAAACGCGATTCCAACATAAAATGTGCCTGCATCAAGAGATATTTAAACTAGCAATCTATAAAAAAAGAAGTCGAAAAAATGAATTATAAAGGTTGTTTTTAAGCTTCCAAAAATACAACTTATTCGGGAGTATCGCTTACCATTAATGAGTCGAAATCCTTTTCCAGCAACAGACATTTTACCAAAAGTTTCCGAGTTTAATTATGCACATAATTGAGACGACGAAAAAATAGCAAAATATATTCTCGCAATTCACTCAAAGGCTGGGGGGACACATGCAGTAAATAGCCAGCTCGCTGCTTGGCCAATTTCCCCGCTTTTCCTTCGTTTTTTGGCTTTTAACGAGCAACAAGTGGCAGGGGGTGGAAAATCCTGCCAAAGGACTTTCGCATTTCGCTCATTAGACGGACCTTCCCCGGCCAACCCGCCAACCCGCCCCACCAAGAAAAAAAAAAGCGCAACAGGCTGCAGTCCACCCACCAACTCATTGGAAGGATGTCGCCGGATGGATGGGGATGTGTGGCAGGCAGGATTGTGTGTTGATGTATACCCCTCGTGTGTGCGTTAATAACTTGGCTGCAGGCAGGACATGGTTTTCGATGTCCAATAATTACAAGTGGGGGCCCATAAATCGCCCGGCCGGGTATGAAAAAAGCATTTCACTGTAGCATCCAGCTCGATTAACAAGCATTTATAATGTTTTCGTTACTGTAAAAAAACACAGCCATAAGTAGCAGAAAAAAAAAGGAAAATTGATATAAAAATAAAGGAAAATGGCAAGAAATTGGCTGACTATAAAAGCGTTGGACGCATAAAGCCAACGCTTCAGTTGAATTTTTGAAAAGTGTCGAACGCAGCAGCAGCAGCAGCAGTCGCAGCAGACGCCTCGACATTAATTACATTTTGGCAAAGGATGCAACATCACCACCGAGAACCTCCTGGGCAGCAACCGTGGCATGGGGCATGCAGGTGGCGGAGCAGGCGGAATCCTTTGCCCCGTCGAACCCATCACCTGCCCGCCCTGCTCATTGTCCTGCTCATACTCATCCAGAACTTTGAGCTGCACATGTGCCGGCAATTGATGGCCCATCCCAAGGACAAGCACCTGGCCGAGGTGACACTGCCTCGAGTGGAGGCGTCGGAGGATCGGGATCGGGAGCAGGACAAGCGGGCGGGGGGCAGGTCGGCCCCCAGTCAGCCGGAGGAGATATTCAGTGCCCCGGTGGACGACGGTGGCCTCAGCTACGACGAGTATCCTGTAAGCATTAAACTTAAAAAGAATAATGTCCCTAAGCAAATCCCTCGAAAATCGCTAAACAAAAAATATGCTGGCGTGGGCGGTATCCCTATCGCCTTACACACACAATTTGTAATTTTATATTTTTCATTTGATTGCTTTTTGGGGTCTTTATGGCCGAAAGCAAAAGCCAAGTGTTCCCTTCGTCCCCGTAGAAACTGACGTCACAGCACCTTGATTATGGCAAAGGTGCCAGCACATTTTAGTGGTTGGACTAATGAGGGTTTGGCATTGACCCTCGAAAACGTTGTCCGAAGGGGATCAGGTTGTCCAGTGTAGGAGGAAGGCATATCCCTCAAAGTAATTGAAGGTAAAGGCTGCATTTCAGTCTTTGAAAATGTTGCTGGGCTTTTATTCTTTTCTCTGTGTAGAAGTGGTCCAATCGCAGGAGAGAAACTCTGGGAAAGCGTTAAATGTTCGGGGTAAACTACCCTATCCTAGCCCGGGTGGATTCCTCGAAGTAGCTTTTCTTCTGCGCTGGTAATCTCTTTGGATAACCTCGATGCACTGCGTCAGATGGTGCAGAAGATCCTTGGCAACGCGTCAAGCAGGGGGATGGAGGTCCAAATGGCGGCCACGATCCTCGCCATCATCGTCGATATCCAGTTGATCGTCGGACTAGGAAACTGGGGGATCCAATTGCTTCTTGGCCTTCCTTGGTTGCTTTAGGAACTAGATGTTCCACGTCGGGGTTTTGCTGTCAGAACTAATGGGAATTACTGAAGAGTCAAGAACAAGACTTTATCGAGTTTCCCAAAAAAATTTGATTGGTTTGCTTAAGCCAATGAGCTGTTTGCCAGAACAAGTTGGGAATTATTGCACTGGTGGGTGGTCAAAATTTTAGGCGGCCAAAATATTTACTAATTGGCGAAAAGTTGGGAATAACCAAGAAGAAGAATTTAATTAATTCTCGAAAACGCAATTGGTTTCACTTAAGTCAATGAACTATTTGCTAGAACAAGTTGGGAATTATTGCCAAGGCAGGTCAGATGTTTCGGCGGAAAAAATATTTAAATTTATTTTTCAACTATAAATTCTTGTGCTCATTGATGATATACCATTTGGCTCCTGTTATATGTATCCTATTTTTTTTTAACATTTTCAGATGGTGGTTCCCAAGAGGGCAGCCCTGCTTTTGGATCGTTTGATGGTGGCCCTGCACCACGCCCTGGAGCACGAGCGAGCAGGGCATAGGATCGGTGATTTCTACGCGGACAAGAACAATTTAAACGACAAACTCAATGAATACCAGAACGGACTAGCCCCACAACCAAACGGAGATGATGGTAGGCCTACAAATTTGTTTATTTACGAAACAGATTCCAAATAAAATTTGTATAGGTAATATGTACAGCGAGGATGATCCCGGCATAGTGTTCGATTATGATTTCAAAGATGTGAATCAGATAAATCGCGCCACCGGCGAAACAGTAAGTTGGAACATAAAACCTCAATTGCAATATAAGACATAAAATTAGCAGCGCGATGTGTAAGAAAATTTCAGTTAATGGCAAAGAGCTTTCAGAGAAGAGCCGGCGCGACATCAGAACGTTCCGGATCCGGTGCATCCCCTCCATCTGGTCAGCGGCGCCTCCAATCGTCCGCTTCCGGTTCCGGCGGCGGTCGCATGTACTGGCGTTGCTATTTCAATGCCGTCAGCTGCTTCTAAACAAATACACCGCCTCTTGGGTTAACAATATAGATCCCAAAAAGACCCACATCCTCAGATCTCCAGAGGCGTCCTGTTTCCGTTGTCCTTCTGTGGTGGCTGCTGTGAGAGTTGTTCGCGAAATTAACTGAAACCAAAGCATACACATAATAGAAAATTACCCCCGCCCCCGCCCGGTGTTACTTGTAGTCTGTATCTGTATCTAGGTATCTGTATCTCTCTTTGTAACTATAACTCTGTATATTGTGCATTTGTAACTCACTGTGAAACTGCGTTATAAATAAACCGAAAAACGATAAGTCCAACGGCATTCATAAATAAATTAATTCATAACCAGCTATACGTGCCGCCCGGCATTGGCACTTAAATGCGGGATATTGTATATGATATTTCGGGGGACAGTCGGGAGCGGGTTCTACGGTAATCCCTGGCCCGATCAATCATGATTGACGGGCCCATAAAGTCTTGATTCTCAACAAATCCCAGGCGCATGCCCTCAGCTCGTGCGGCGATTATTGTGGGTGTAATGTGCGTGGAAGTGCTACCTGTATATCGGGTAGTATCTCTGGGCTCTTATCTGCCTCCCGGATGGGTCTAAAGGTCGTTTTCAAGGATTTTCCCATAATTGTGTTATCAAAAAGTAGCATGGATATTTGCGTTGGATATTACTTTTTTTAAATACCTGTTTTAGGGCATAGAATCCTCAAATTTTGACTGCAAAAAGAGTTTACTTCATCTTGGAGTCGTTTAATCTAATTAAACTATCGTTAAATTGATGTACCAAGTAAAGATTGGTAGGATTAACCCTCAATTTAAAACTTAATTTGCATAAATTGCACTTAGCCTTTCCTTTCTGTGCAAATTCCCTTTGAAATCCTGGGCCAACTATCCAGCAACTGCAAGTCAATGCATATTATTAGCTTTTGGCCAACCGGCTGCCCATAATAATGAAGTGTAAACTAAACCCGATCGGTTTGCAATGCACGTTTATGGCTTTCAGCCACCTCACCTGCCAACGTGGAATGGCAAAGTTTTATTGGCCAATCGAGGGCATTAATGAGTTTGTTGGAGCGCACATCAATGGACTTTTATGTACATCGAATTGCTTACGTTAATTGATGGCCAACTCGACTTTTAAGCTGACTGTTTTCGAACAAAAGAGCCACCAATCTCTGTGTTTGGTCGTGTTTGTTGGTGAGACAATAAAAATTGTGTAAAACATAACCGATTACGCGTTTTTAAGTTGATTTTTGAGATATTTCAACTTTAATTTATCGTATATTAGGCAAATGAGAGCTCCTAACTAGCTTTGAATCTAAATGTGTCTAAAAAGTTATTAGAAATATCTATGATAAATTGTCTATAATATATTGCAAACCTTTCGGTTTTGCAGTAAAATTGCAATCAATATCCTCACATTCTTAAAATGATTTTATCATGCAAAATATTGATAGATTTCTTTTCTTATCATAGATAAACTTTTTGGTATTCTAGAATTCCATCATGGTATATTATTTCTATAAAATAATTTCAAGAACTTCTTAATAAAAGCATTCTAACCCAATTTGATATATAAAACTTGAAAAAACAATCGTATAAATCCTAAAATTGATAAAATTTAATTTGAATTAGCTGTGGAAAACATAGCGTAAATAATAAATTGTCTCGAATTCCTGGAATCGAATGCAATCTTACACATTCGATTAGCCGGGGCATAAAAACACCTATTTTCGTATACAAACCTGCTGCCACAATCTGGATGGGACACATGGCACGATTTTGCTATCAATGGGGCTGTAAATCAATGGCGTATGTAAAGCCTACTGGCCCAATGCATTCGTCACGTCATAGATATGGCAGAGATACGAATACTACTCCGACGCCACCCATGAGTACTACTTTGCCCCTCACATCGTACCGCTAAGTATGCAACAGGTTTTTGCGACCGCTTCAGTTAATCGGCAACAGGTGCCGGTATTCCTTCCTACTCACCACAAACCAGTGGTTCTTGGTATGGGCGGTGCTGGGTGGTGTTGGATCGTGGGTGTGCGATTACCACTGCATCAATTCGACACACTGTGGGTGGTACAATCACCCGCGTGCCCGCATTATTCGTGTGGTGAATTAATAAGGCGGGCATTGCTCATACGCCCCATTGTACGGGCTCGAAGCAACAGCAGCGACATTTCAAGAGCTCACATCTTTTTTTCGGAAAAACTATGAGCTCGAATGGGGAATGCTCTGGGTTAAGAATATTACAAATGTTGGATCTTTTAATTGTTTTCATTAAATGATTGTTGGGTCCTTGAATTAAAAGATTTAAATAAGATTTATTAACATCCTAGACAAATTTATATAAATAAGTAGAAAGAGAAGTTAAAATATTAAATTCTGGGCTTAATTTGTTATGGAAATAAACTAATTTGAAGAGATTTTTCAATAGGATGTTCCCTATTTTTGTTTACATAAGTTGAATGTTAAGAACGGCCTTCGAACTTTTGAATTGTTTGTTTTAAGGGCTCTAAACTTTATTAAATTTGTTAATCTAATGTAAAGGAGAGTACTTAGTTTTTGAGTATACATTTTACACACCTTCTTCTTAATCCATGACATATTTTTTGCAGTTTTTGATAAACTTTTTAAATGTGTTCAGAAGACTGATCAGTTCCCTAAGCAATTTACAATTCAAATATATAGAAACCAGCTTTTTAATCTACCAATAGCTTCTTTATTGTTGTCCACTTAAATATAACAATTTTAAAGCAATCCCTGATGCTTTATTTACATATTTCACCAAAGCCTTTGCTACCCCAATGTACCCTTTTGCGAGTGCCAGGTATCGGAAAACAAGTGTTGCTCCTGCTTGTTGCAGTGTCGCCTGACATGAGGCATAAAGCTTTGCCTAAGCAGGCGGCGTCCCCTCCCACGAATATCCTCCCAACACCCAACATCCCTCCCCCAACCGAATATCCTCCTATCCTCCTGTTTTTCCTGGCAGCTCGTGCTTCCTGCTGCTGCCTTTGCTGCTGCTGCTGCTGCTTTTGCTGCGGCTGCGGCTCCTGATGCTTCTGCCTCGGCCGACGTCGCTGTTTGCTATTTTGTATATAAAGCCCGGTAGCTGTTACGGCCAACATCGAGTTACCAATTTCCCTTCTTGGCGTTCACATCGAGCGGACAAAAGTCAAATCAACAAGTGACCCGCAGGACGACCCCCCAAGGATCAGTTCAGTGTTAGCTTTCCACGCAAACAGTTGTCGAAATTCATCAGGAATCCGCCTCCAGATTGACAAATAGTTTTCCGGCGCCAATTCGGAGAAAAACATTTAATTGCCGCCACTTCCCAGAGCCATCGCATCCTTGCCCCCAAAAAGGAAACGCCGTGAGTATTGCTCCAGTTTTGTGTGTTTACCTTTGGCGATAAATCGAAATGAGCGGAGCGATGGGCAGCTTTCGGCTGTGTGGGGCTAGGAAAATTAATTTGTGGGCGCGGAAATTGTGGCACAGGTTGAATTATAGCAGCGCCGACGAGTTATTGCCGGTGATATGGTGTCCTATTAAATGCGACTTAATCTCTGGCCAGTGGAGTGGTTTCTGGTGAAATACGAGAAGGCGAATGCATTAGACGGGGAATTACTTGGAATTTCTATAAATGTTTATGATCTTAGCTTGTAAACGCCCATTGAAAACTAGATTTCCAATTGAAGTTTCATGGGGAAGTTTAGGCATGAAGGAAAAATGTTTACCAATTGTTTTTGCCAAAAATTTACAGAGACAAATTGTAGATAATATTTTACTAAAGAAAAATTTTCCCAATTGCTTACATATATTTTACAAATAGATTGAGAAATTGTAGTTTTCAAATATTTTCAAAAATTACAATTTTTAAAGGAACTGCCTTTTGCAATAGAATTTAAAGAAAAACATTATAGAAAATTTCGTATTAAATACAAAATTATACAACTTCTTACATATATTTTTAACTTATATTTAGAAGTTGTAGTTTTCAAATATTTTCAAAATATTTAAATTTTGTAAAGCAATTTTGTTTTCATTACAATTTACAGTGACAAATTTCATCTATAAAATTTCATCTATAAAACCATAGGTTTGAAAGTGGTAGTTTTCAAAAATTCTCAAAAGATACACTTTTTAAACGACTTGGGCTTAAAATATATTAATTTCGCACATTTTATAAGCATAAAGGCCAGGATTTCCCCTGTAAAACTGTTGAAATATTTTGGTTTTGTTTTAATCAATTTTTATTCAGGAAATTTGTGTTTAGATCAAATTTTCCCATCCAACAAAGAGGAAATTCATATGTCTCAGAAAACATGAATTATGAAAATCCCAACATAAATCAAAACCATATGCTCTCATTAAAAATTAAAGCCAATTTGTATTTCTTGCATTAAACGCAACCCAATTGCCGTGTTCTGTAAATTGACTTCATAAAAAGTTCCCCGCAAATTGATAGACATTTAACAACCCGAAAGGTGAAGGCGGGCGACAGGTTGCAAGTCCTCGAAAAAACTCCCACAAGTTGCCAAATATGTGCCACAAATTAGCCACCTTTTTGGCCCTTCCAAACATTTGTCACACATTTCCTTGGCCTCTTGACGAGTTTTGAATATACCAGCTCCTTGGGGAGGTAATCTAATGATGGAACCAAAAAAAAAAGAACAGAAAATACCACCCACTGGCTCATTGAAAATTGTGTGAATTATTTATGAAGCGTAGAAAAATCACGGGCACAGCAGCATTTCAGCATTACACATCATTTGTTTTTGCCGTCAGAGAAACCAGTTGATTTGGACTTCAATTTGGAATCGAGTTGCTGATAATAAATAACTTCACTTCACTTGACTTGACTTGACTTGGCCTGAGTTTGGCCCAGCAACCGCAATCAAATTGCATTTAATATTTATAAGAATTTCTGCCCTCGCATTCCGCTGTTTGGTTTTAGGGCATCAATGAGCCAGATAAATTGGCTGCTTGTTTGTTTCTTTAAAAAGGTTCCAGCAAATGCAGAGCAAAGGATATTTATAATTTAAATATCTAAGCAGTTGAGCCACGGGCGAGGGGGAGGAAGGCAATTAGGTTGCAAATTGATTGTTCCCACGCGCTGAAATACCTCAGAGTTTGGCGAAATTGAGCCGAGAATTTTAAGTCTAATTGAGTGAATAACTCTTCCTGGCTTTGAACTGAATCGGTGACGAAAACCGCAGGGAAAATCTCCAAGAAACTTGATACAACTTCAAGTGCTTCGAGGGGGAGTCCTGCCCCATTTCCCTTTCCAGTTTGCAACGCATTTGAAGATGTCTGAAGTTTCGCAGTTGACGCAATTTTAATTTGCTACCAACCGAAAAATATCATATGACCGACCGAATGATAAATCACACGGCCAAGGACACGTCCTCGTCTTCGTCCTCGTCCTCGTCCTCGTAGTGTGCCGAGTCCTGTCAGACACACATTAATGACGCGTAGGCCAGGTCCCCGGGTCCGGCGGGCTTTCACTTCTTGTTGGCTAATTTAAAAGTCCATTCTGGCCCGAAGCGAAAAAACTGAGACAAAATTTGTTCAACTAAGAGGGAAAATGAAATTAAGCTGCTTGTGGGAGACATAAAACAGAGTTTGTTTCAGGATTATGCCGGGAAATCCACCTGAAAATTGCACACTTCTCTGCCGCTTAGTTTTCCATTCATTTAACTTTTTTTTTTTGCAATTTTAGCGACCAGGCAATGGAAGAGATTAAATTTCCAATTAACATTGGAGCATTATTTATCGGCGGCAATAAAAGTGTCCTGATTATGTTTGGGCTTTGGGCCAGCAGTCTGGGTTTTGGCCTTTTTTATTATTCCATTTGATCTAGCCCAGCTAAAGTTTTGTCCAGAGCTTGGGGGCAGCAAACGTGATTAGTCATTAGTTTTTATTTATCACCCCTCCGTTCAGTTAATCTATCAAATATTTTATGAGCTCAAAAGGGGCTTCCATGACGGCGGTGGGTTGATTGTCCCACAAATTACGAGTATCTCCCGGCTCGCATTCGCTGGGAAATTGTTTAAAGAGCGGAGCGGTTTTCCATGCATTTTTCCACATGGAAAAGCCACAAGAAAATGCTGCCATATGCAGGCTAAAATGCAGCAGAAAATTCAGATAGCTAAAGCTATCGGGGGTGTGTTTAAAAAGTACTTTTAATTATAATAAATTATTCATTAATTGTTATAAAACTCATGGATAAGTACTTTTTAACACAACAAGACTTAAATAAACTTTAAAAAGCCAAAATTCAAATTAATCTATGAAACAATAAAATCATTTAATTTTTTATCCTCTTACCTGACCCCAAAAACCAAAGCCAATTTTTATAATCTTAATAAAATAGTCCCAAGTTCTAAGAAAAATCAAAGAAATCATTCAAATATTTTGGACCAGATATCTAGATGCTTAATAAAGTTAATCTGTAACAAAACAAAATATTAATGAAGATTTAAAACCAAAAATTTCACTTAATCCATCAACCAGGAAAGTCATTTCATTTGTTATCCTTTTACCTGGCCCACAAAGTCAAAGCCAAGTTTAATAATCCTAATAAAATATACGTAAATTCTTAGGAAACTGATAGAAATAACTCATAAATTTTAAACCAGATATATTGATGTTTATGATAACTAAACAGTAACAAAACGAGCTATTTTTGAAGATTAAAAACAACAAATTCATTTAAATTGCTATACCTTTACCTGCCCCACAAAACCCAAGAAAAGACACATTTAAAATCTTATAAAACAAGAACCTTCCTCACAAGCAGCTGGCCTGAAATTTGAGAGGGGGTCCTTCGAGAAGGACCCAGCTCCAGAAGCATCTAGCTCCGAGATTTTATGAGCTGCTGCTGCAACCAGATGAGGAGACAAGTCATTAACATTTACGGCCCACCTCATTGAGTCCTCGATGGCCTATTTGGCCTCCGGCTACGGTTTTTTATGCCAACCCAGCCAGGCATGACCCCTGACCCGGCTCACTCGCTTACCTGTTGCATACTGATGGCACTGAAAGTCATTTGATGACCTCATTTTCCCGCGATATTTATCCACGGGATTTATGCTTTTTTCCTCCAGCAAACGGAGGTCCTTTCCCCAAGTCCTGCGGGTGGGCGAGGTTTTCTTTTGATTTCACACCCACTTGGTTTGCTTGGATTTCTTGGATTACCAATGATGTCATGATTATGCTGTTGTCGTAATTAGTGGTTATAATTGCCCAGTGATATGCCTTTTATGGCTCTATGCTCGGCTCTGAAGGGCAGGAATAAATATTGTGGTAATGATTTAGGGGCATATAACTATATAATGCATAAATAATTGAACAGTTTCTGGAATTGAGTGAGGAAATAAATTATGTTGGACTGTAATTGAGGCAATATTTGTGATTCATGAGGGGGAAATATAATACGCAGTTTTTTGGAACTACTGCATAAGTTTTAGGAGGGAACATATTCATACAATTTATAGTCTTTCTTTTTAGAGATATGTTGCTTATAGTTTATTAAGGAAATTAATCACTCTTGTAACCTTCTCTAAGACATCCTTCATATATGTAATTTCACCTCTATTTTTCCACGATTTTACACAATTTGATTGAAAAAAACTACATTTTTTTTTGAAATTTTTGAAGTGAAAATATTCATAGAATTTAAAGAGTCCTTCTCTGTAATATTACAAGTTTATTTCTTATAGTTTATTTAGGAAATTAATGCTTCTTGTAACCTTCTTTGAGCAATCCTTCATAAATGTAATTTAACCTTAATTTTTCTATCATTTTACACAATTTCATTGATACATAAAACGCAGTTTTTTGAAGTTTTTGAAGTGAAAATATTCATCGAATCTATAGAGTTCTCCTCTGTCATTTTACAAGTCTATTTCTTATAGTTTATTTAGGAAATCGATGCTTTTTGTAACCTTTTTTGAGCAATCCTTTATGAATGTAATTTAACTTTTATTTATATACGATTTTACACAATTTGATTGAACAAAAATACGCATATTTTTTTGGAATTGTTTCTTAAGTTTTAGGAGTGAAAATATTCATAAAATTTATAGAGTCCTTCTCTGTAATATTACAAGTTTATTTCTTATAGTTTATTTAGGAAATTAATGCTTCTTGTAACCTTCTTTGAGCAATCCTTCATAAATGTAATTTAACCTTAATTTTTCTATCATTTTACACAATTTCATTGTGAAAATATTCATCGAATCTATAGAGTTCTCCTCTGTCATTTTACAAATCTATTTCTTATAGTTTATTTAGGAAATCAATGCTTTTTGTAACCTTCTTTGAGCAATCCTTTATGAATGTAATTTAACTTTTATTTATATACGATTTTACACAATTTGATTGAACAAAAATACAATTGTTTTTTGGATTTGTTGCTCAAGTTTTAAGAGTGAAAATATTTATAAAATTTATAGAGTCCTTCTCTGTAATTTTACAAGTAGGTATATTGCTTGTAGTTTATTTAGGAATTCAATCACTCTTGTAACTTTCTTTGAGCAATCCTTCATGGATGAAATTTAATCTTTCGATTTCCTACGATTCTACCCGTCGCGACGAATATCAAATAACTTTGATAACCGCATTGATTACAGCAAAAAGTTACTCAAATCCTTTGGCACAATAGAGTGTGCAAATAGGAAACCGTATTGCGTTGGCATCACGTTTTTTGTCAGCTTCCTGGCAAGTCAATTAAACTTTGGCCCCCGTCCACTTGAAGGCCACATGGTGAAAGTTATTGTATTGCTGCCACACACGTTGCAGCATCGCATTGCATTATGGATGTTGCAACAGCAACGCCCGAGTGGCAGGACAAGAGATCCGCTTTTAATTGCGGAAATGCACTTAAGCCGGACCAAGGTGGAGGCGGGCCCAGGAGGAGGAGTCTGGGGCAGGAATGCGGGTCACGTTTGCGGCAACAAGTGCTCACTCAAATCACCCTTTGTCATGAGTCCTTGCCTCCTGTCCGGACAGTCCCGCGTTCATAATACGAGTAGCAGTGTGCCTGGGTGTACCTAAAAAAATGCAAATGAAATCCGTGACATTTAATTAAAACACAACACTGACTTGTTGCTTTGGTACAATAATTGTGCCACTTATTATGACGTTAACCCGTGTCCGGTTCAGTTTTTTATCCCGGATTACCCGGCTTTGGCTTTTGTTTGACATTGTTCGAGTGGCTGTATAGGGCTTTGTGAAAATGCACCTAAAAGTGGCCAGAATGCAGGATACCACGTTAGGGTTTTAACTAAGTATTTCATATTTAATTTTAGCATCAATTGTAAGGGTAATCAATTAGGAATTTAAGTAAAATTTAACTGCTGGCTAACGTCATAAAATGATTATATTTGTATTTACTTGGTTGAAAAAGAAAACCAGAATTAAATAGATGTTTGAAACTTTTAGAAAGAGACTTTGTAAATATACTTTAGATCCGCGGTGGGCAGCGCATGGTCCTTTCGGCTCCCCTTTTCAAAATCTGTGCCCACCGCTGCTTTATATTCAGAATTAAAATGTATATTTTAGAATTTTAGAGTGTTTCCTAGGTAATAGCAAATTGTTTCATATGCAATTTAATTAAAAATTCAACTTAAAATAAAATAATAATGATAATAATTATTATGTGCTCGTATAATTTCATAAATCTAATAATTTTTACAAAGGAAAATATTATACATATTAATTGTTAGGATTTGACTTTGAATTCTATTTTGAAGTTATGGAAGACATATTTCCTGGAGCACCTTCTTATACCACCTGAAACTTGTGTGTGTTATGTACTACTTGCTTCTTAATATGTAGCAAAATTCTCTATAAAAATTAAACCTTTTATAGGGAAAATATTCAACACATCAATTGTTAGGATATGAGTTGGAATTCAAATTTAAAGATACAATTGCAACGAAACATTATCCTGGGAAACCTTCTCGTATTACTAACTGAAACTTGTGTATATTATTATGATTTCATTGGTTCTCAATTTGCAGCAAAAATCTCTTTAAAAATGATGAAGTTTGTGCAAATGTTATTGTGCTATGGCCTTCTCCTGGCCCTGCTCTTTGTCATCACCGATGCCCGACCCTCGACCGGTGAAACAGGACCCGTAAGTGAAGTTAAAAAAAATACCCTTAATATCAACCTCAAGGCTTTTAATTCCAAGCAGGACACCGATGGCCTGGACGGCCAGGAGGCGGAGGATGTGCGTGGAGGAGGCTACGGAGCGGGCTATGACATGTCCGCCCAGGCCATTTACCCGAACATTCCCATGGACCGGCTCCAGATGCTCTTCGCCCAGTACAGGCCCACGTAAGATCATTGCTTGTTGCTTTTTTGATCGATCAACAACTGATTAATCTGATTAATGGGATCAACTTCAGGTACAGCGCCTACTTGAGGACCCCGACCTATGGCAACATGAACGAACTGTACCGATTGCCCGAGACCAAGCGCCAAGTGAGATACAGGCAGTGCTACTTCAATCCCATTTCCTGCTTTAGGAAGTAAATTATCCTCACGCCAGCCAGCCAAGTACCGGATATATTCGTGAACCAGCCACCTCCTCCCAAACTTTGGATAAATTAATATTTCAAGCATTTCAACGCCACAAATTTAAAAAGCAAACCACAAAGTCAGATACACGAGAAATACATAATTAGTGCAATTAACAAATAAGCTAAGACTCAAAAACTATACAATATCTACACACAATATATATCCCACATTTAAATGTCTAAATAAATGAAAGTGAAAAATGCTTCATTGTAGTTGCAAAGAATATACACCATTGCAATACGTAAAATATAATATTTATTTAAAATACTAGCACAATTCTTATATTTTGTCTGCGTTTCTTGATTTACGCTTATGGCATATGGTGTGGTAAAATGAAATACGAGGATTCCTAAGCTCCTATATGCATAAAAATAATAATATTTGCTTTCCTACATTTAAGTGTCTCAAATTTCTGTAAAATAACGAAGCAAGAGATTCGAAAGCGACCAAAATAAAGCATGTTATTTGGTAATATCTAAAGAAAGATGTGTAAAATACTATTTGAAAATATGTACGTATAAAATAAATGCGCCCAAATGTTGAAGAAAGATTAAATTACATTGGTTTATTGATTTTTCGAATAAAATAACCAACCCAATAATCAAAAACACATGTTTTAGTTTTATTTATTTGTATTTTCAGAATATCTTATGAATTTTAGGGGTGGTAACCTTTTACAAGTCAAGAAGTTAAGATTCTTAAATGTATTTTTCTTGGAGTTTTCACATTTTGTAGGCTTATGCTTAGTTATTTTTCTAGCCTCTGAGGCCGTCTGCTTTTCCTTTGATTTTTCTCAGATTTTCCATAGCTCTGAGTGCTCTATCACGTTGCCTTCGTCGTTGTCCTTATCACATTTTGGAGATCCTCCTTGCCACCTCAGATGCGTAAGCGTCGCTTTCCCAACTCCTGTCCCGGGCACTTTCCCTCGCGGCTCTTCATCTGCAGGACCAATCGATCCGGGGTGGAGATCTTGTAGCCTCCACATTTTCGGTACCGCTCCTCGATCTTCAGCGATGTGGCCACCATGAAAATGGAGAAGACCAGCGCAATTAAATAGCGAACAATTAGCATTTCACTTTGGTCTATTCTGACAAATGTCGCGTAGCAATCGCAACTGCAGGACGGGAGGACGTGGAAGGTATCTTTTATACCCCGGTACCCAGTTACCTGGACCCGCGAACGATGGATTAGCATCCCCAGTTTTATGATCCAAGCACGCTAATCCATTCGGCAATTTTCACTTCCTTTGGACCGAAAAAGGGAAAACTAATTGCTGATGCGTGGAAGTTCCAAGAAGCGGACACAATGCGGACCTACCTGCATTTATGATCTTTCTCTGCCCCAGCATCCCAGCATCCGAGCCTCTCTGCCATTAGACATTTTAATTGTTAATTTTTGCAACAAAAAAAAGAATCTAGAGAGCAGCTCGCGAGGAGGAGAAATTTAAATAATGGCCAAGCTGCGGGCAACGGCAGCGAGAATCCAGGAATCCAATGGCTACCTGCATTTATTATCTGGGAGCTGGGAGCTGGAAGCTGGAAGCTCTCCCCGCTGCTCGGTCCGCGCCGAGTGCCATCAACGTGAAAACAAGTGGCAACAATTTTCTATAAATTGCATTTGTGCAAAATTAAGTTCAATCTTGGCCATGGTCGCGAACCAGTAGCTGTATCTCTTTGGCCGCATCCGCTGCCGGCCCCGCGAGATCTCCACCCATTTGGTGGATCTTTCACTGCTGGAGTAGCCAAACTCCATTAACTTTGCAATTGGCCACCATAACTCGTCCGGTTGCCGTCACCCTGCCGTCGCCCTGCCGCCCATCCCCGCTTCGATGGGGCCGCATCCACCGGTTCCAGAGTGCATCGGGGGGCACCTAAGCGAGAGGTCCATTCCATGCCATTCCATTCCAGTTCAGTCTCCCTGCCCCATCGCTTGTTAGTTTTTGCGCCAGATCGTTTATAATAATTCGTATGCGAGTCATGTCATGCCCCTAAAGTGTATCTGCAGCCGCGCAGCCGCAGTCGCAGTCGCAGTTGCAGTTGCTGATGCTGTTGCTGCTGCGGCCCGGGTTGCTGCTGCGGCCCGGTTGCTGCCTCGGTTGCTGCCTCGGTTGCCGCCGGCTGCGCAGTTGCAGCGCGTATCTGTATCTACTAGTTGTGCGATCTCCTACCTGGTGCTGCCCGCGTGACACGCCAAAAAGATCTCTTTCAAGATTGTAAAATTTCAATTTGTAAACTTTTTATTCAATTTTTAATCCAAAATTTTTAGAAATAATAAAGGCAAGGTTAATAACAAACAAATAAATAGGATGTGAATGCCCGTAATGCATGTGGGATCCAAATATTATTTTTCGAACTTTACTTTACGTCTTTTAACCAATTTAAATTGGAAAAAAAAGGAAAACCAATATGTATGAATAAAATAAAGAGACAATTGACTTGTAATACTTTTTAGCAGTTTTAAATATTATCAATAATATATTATTTGAGTTGATATATTTGAGTTGATATAAGGTTTTTTTTAATATCTATAAAATAAACAAATAAGCAAATGGTGTATTTTTAAAGTAAATTACATATGTGATATAGAAATTACACATGTCCTTTGCCAACTTCACAAAAATATCTTTCACTTAATAAATGTGATTTTATGATGTCCTGGTTTTTCGGAATATTATATATTTTAAATTAACTACATAGTTTCAATTCTCATATTTTGCATTGTTTCTAGAGATATATGGAATGTGTATCATTGTACATTATCTTCACTTACGGTGAGGAATACGGTAAGAAATATTATTATAAATGTTTTTCGTACATAAAAGACATAAAAGATTTCATTAAAATTAAAATCTAAGCTTAGGTTTTATTACATATTCATATTCCGATAACATATTTATTAATTTTACTTTGTTTGTCCACATTTTAACTACAGCATTATGTATTTTGAAAGTTCTAATTCCACTCACGAACGAATGACGTTCATCTCTGGCCCGGCTGGCCCGGCTCTTGGAGATCTAAGACTGCAGTGGAGCTGGCTGGGAGAGGTTGCTGGTGAGGCTGTGGCTGTGGCTGCTCTTGGTTGGTGGCTAGTTGGCCTGATCTGCTGGTCAGCGAGCAAAGCATCCACAACCGGCAGCAGCCCGGCCCGGTGACTCGAACTTGACTTCACCTGGCTTGATCTTGCGCCCGTTTCTCGCTCGCTCGCATACTTTTGGGTCGCCTCCGGTTGCCCGGTTGCCCGGTGGTTCCTCACCCTGCCACCCTGCCACCCAGTTACCTAGCCCACCTCCTCCGGAGCATCCTCCACCTCCTTGGCCGTTGTCATACCACTTTATTCGCGGCGCTTTTTGTCTTGCTTTTATTCTATTGGTAAAAGGAAGTTAGAAATTGCTCTGGATTCGCGGGCCTTAAGTGAATTGTGCTGCTGCTGATGCTGCTGCGTCTGCTGCTGCTTCTGTGGATGCCATCTGGTCCTCAAAGATCTTTGGGGTTAGACTGGCAAAAATGTCAAGGAACTCTTATGCACTTTATTCCAAATTGAGATAGAGACAACAGGGGAAGGTTTTACAGCTATTAATTAAGGTTTACTTGGGTTATAAACTTTATATGTGGAATTTGTTCAATTATATCATTTAACACTTACTGTTAAAAGGAATACATGAAAATTTTTAGAATTTGTTTAGATGAGGTTAAGTAACTTTAGAAGGAATAAATAAAGGTAGTACCTTGTTGGCTTGTTAAAGGAATAATCATTGATATTTTCTGACATTTCGACCAAAAATCATATACAAAATTAAGTAAAACCACAGGGTTATAATTGCAAGGCATTTAGGTCTCAAATTTCAGAAATTTGCGGGGTAAAAGTTGGTTTATAAGGTTCCTAAATAATACTTTCAAATGCTTGTATCTCAGTATAATTATGAGCAACTGAATCACAACCCTCCAATATATCGACATCTAATTAAACTGCATAATATTCATATATTTGCTTAGTTAATTAGCTCCCCATTTCAATATCAATTATTTATTTTATTGGGAAACTTCTGTCCAACTCCTGGGCCAGCGAATGCGCCAATCAAGGCGGAATATTATATTTTTACTACGAGATTACTATGGGCCTTCGCAGCGACCGCTTAACCGGTAGTCAAAGTCGTGCCACTGGACATTTTGTGGCCCAAACCACTTGGCCATGGCCATGGCCATGCCGGCCTGGGCCGAAGCAGAACAGAGCCATCGTCACCGTGTCGTCGGGGCTCCTGGACATGGGAGCTGTGTTGCCATCCCGACCATGTTGCTCTTGTTCCAGAACATGACCGGCGTCCGATGGGAGGCCACGGTGGAATGCCTTAATTCAGGAATTTAATGAAAAATGCTCTATGAAGCGCTGCTGCAAATTAAAAAAAAAAGGAAAAAGAAAAACCGACTGAAAGGAGTAAAAAATAAAGTGAAGCAGCATCGCCAAGGAAAACTCGAGTGCGCACAGAAGCCATCGCGGGTTTGGAGGTGAAGTGGTGTTGGGGGGGGGAAAGGTTAAAATTAAAATCTGTGCTCCCTTGTTCTTCTTAGTTGAGCAATTTTTTTTTTGGATACCCTTAATGCAAAATTCTAAGGGGTGTATGGGTTACTACATTGCTTTTAGGTTGCTGAATTTTAAAATATATTTTTGTACATCCTACTATTCCTTTAACTTGTTGGATTAAATGAAGTTCTAGCTAAGATCTTTTTACAGAGCAAGTTTTGATAGGTCTCGGATTACATGTATTATTGAATAATTTATTTTTATTGCAATTTCCCTTTATAAATTGTTTTCTACCTTTAATTGTTTATGTATTAGTTTGTCTAGTCGTTCACATTATTTCAAATAGTACATACAGTTAAGGAGAGAATTTAAGAGTCAAATATGAAATTATTGAAAATATGAAATTATTGGGTCCTATTGAAATAATATTTTATAGAAATATATTAATAGAAATCATGCAGTGTGTTGGCTTAAAAATTTAACATTTAACAAACAGCAAATTTGAAAACCTTTGGCGAGAAAGCTTACAAAATGTCTCCTAAGCTCAAGGGGAGATTTTGAGAGTTAAATATTGAAATTTTAGGGATAATTTTATAGAACTATCTTTATAGACATTCCGTAGTTTTTTCTATCTAAAATTCAATGTTAAGTTCGTTATTTTGCGAAATAAAAACTGCAGCAGTTTGTGTTATACTCATATTAAAATTTCCAAATTGAATCGTAAACTCAGCTCATCTTGGCTCCCTATAGATCCCTATAGATCTATAATTTAAACCGCTTACAGGGTACTCCCGAATCGTTGCTACCTGCACCCGATGACTGCTCCCCTTTCGGTTGTATTTTTATATTATTTTTTTATAGTTACTGGCTTTCAATCCGCGAGCCGTGTGCGCGGTGTGAGATCGGTGGCAGGTGAGGTGATGCCGTTCAACTTTGAGGTTGAGTGGCTTGATGCTCCGACCGAAGTTGACCACCAGTTGTTGTGTTGTTGTACACTCCACTGTGTGTGTGCCGTGTGTGTGCTGTGTGTGGATATGTTTTTGTGCAAAGTGGACTGCGTTGCACTGCGCTGCGCCGAGCGTTGTAAATTACATTTTCCAAATGCTTTTGCCATGTCGAACCAAAAAGCCATGTACATATGTGGCATAAAGGAGCGGCAGCTACCGCTTCGCATTGCCCTGGCCTCTGCCTCTGCCTCGGCCTCTGCCTTGCTTCCGTTTTGATTTGGAACACTTGTTGCGCTCCCCCCTCGCCGCCTTCGACCGCCGGGAGCAGCCAGAAAACATCCATTCCTTGGGGATATGTGCACTCGGCAGATACAAAGATACACGGGCCGCCGCCTCACAAATGCTCTGTTCCTACACGGATTCCAACATGGCATTTGGGGCTGCTCCTTCAGCATTTATTTTTACCTTTTCGGTTGCGTATTTAAACATTTTGTTTGTTGCTGCCTTTGGCCTGAGGCACTCGCGAAGGCAGAAAGCCAGAAAGCCAGGAAGGCAGGAAGGCAGCAGGCTGGCAGGCGGCTGCTGTTGATTATGTTGTTGTAGTTTGTTCAGATTGTTGTTGATCTGAGTGTTGATTGTTGTTAGCGGATTGCAAACTACCGCCGGGTAGGCTGCCCCAACTCCCTCGAAGCTGTTGCCTTCGATTAGCTCAATGGAAGCGCATTTCTCGGGGGATTACTCACAGATCTTGGTGGGATCTCTTTCACATGCTATGGTAACATGGTTTCAAATTAGTTTTACCTTTATCTTTAAGCTTTTATGATTGTATTTCCAATAAGTTATGCTTTTTCGTGATCTAGTTCGTCATCTTTCATCCCTTTTAATTGGAATTATTTGTTTAAATGTGCCAAATAATTTTTAGTCCAATAAGTCCAATGATTGTCAAACACGTACGTTCAAAATTACGTACGGATCGGACAATAAATATAGAAGATATGGCCAATTAAAGTTTTACCCACCCCTTCCCTAGNACGTTCAGATCGGACAATAAATATAGAAGATATGACCAATTAAAG
Organism: Drosophila ironensis; assembly: GCA_021223825.1. NCBI lineage: Eukaryota > Metazoa > Arthropoda > Insecta > Diptera > Drosophilidae > Drosophila > Drosophila ironensis. The sequence goes on along the minus strand of JAJJHQ010009046.1, from coordinate 161,158 downwards.
TTTTACCCACCCCTTCCCACGGCAACGGCAAGAGAGGTACATGGTATCTCGTTGTCGAGGAATCTCGACTACAGCGTTTCTACTTGTTTTGCATTCTAATTGGAATTATTTGTTTGAATTTGCCCTATAGGTTGCCCTTTTTGATTTTTTTGGATAAAACTTCAGATAACAGGTTGACACATATGATAGTTGTGCTTAAGTTAGTTAAACGAACCTAAGGCAAAAAGAATTTTGTCTCTAGCTCTTATTTCGTCCAAGAGGCATGTACACCTTTATGCAAATTGCGAAGGCGGAAAGGGGCGTGGCACAAATTGTAAATGAACTTGATCTGCCTGCATTAATAAAGCACAAAAAGCAAAAAGAATTACATCTCTATCTCCTACCACCTTCGAGAACGACGCATTTATACATACAGACGGACGGACAGACGGATATTCGTGTATTATCAGTATTATTTTCCCCTTGAAATCCCCTTAAATCCATAAAATTAATGTTTTATAGACGGCATTTATTAACGTTTCGTTGAATACAGAATATAATTTGATATTACAGAGTTGGCTTATTTATTTCTAACTATTATTTGGCATCCATGGGATTTCCTAAAACTATTTTGCTTCTTCAGCTTAAAAGAAATGTCCGGGCTGAAAATTAAATTTAATTTAATTCATATTAATCTCGCAATCTTCTTTAGTACAAGGACTCTGGTTCGAGGACCTCGTAGGTGGCCAAGGGCAGGACATCGTTGCCGAAGAAGTTCATGCCTCCGGGAGCGATCTGCACCTGGCGCTCCTCTTGCACATCCTCGAGGTAGGGACTCCTGGGCATCACGAGCCTGGGAAAGGCTCGTCGCTTGAGGAAGAAGTCCCGCTTGATCGGCCTCCGCATCGGTGAGATCTGGTCCAGGATTTCGTTGCTCATCCGGCGCTGCACGGGCAGGGAGGTCACCTCGTTGAAGATCGACGACCTGGACCGGGGGCGGGCCCAAGCCACAAGGACCAGAAAGGCAATCACCAGAAGGAGGAGTGCGAACTTGGCGTTTGTCATCTTGACTGCTTGGCAGCTGAGATCGGAATATGCCGAGGGAGTGATTGCCCCGGTAATTTATACCAGACAGGACACGGATCAGGTAGGCAATTGCCTTTTAAGTACTTTTAAATTATGCCAACATATGGCATACCATCTACCTGCCAACTATTTGGGATTAACCGGGACTGTCTGCTTCGAAATAGGAGCGAGAAAAGTCCAGAATTTCTAGTCTAAGCACATAGAATTTATATTAATTTAAGGTAATACTTTGTTTATAGACGACACCAACAATACCAGGAACTTAACGTATTCAAAATAACAAAAATACGCACAATATTCACAAGATACCATCTTATAATATTAAGAAAACTTATACATTAAATTAAAGCTTAAAGATGAATATCAAATTTGATTGACTCGACGACAAAGAAATTATAACATTAGCAGAGTGCGTTTTTACCTATAAAATTTCATAAGACATGGCTATTTATTTTCCGAATTTAAATAAATTATTAGGTGATTTAAATGTGTCAAATCAAATAACAAGCAGTTGACATAATTGAAATAACAAATGGTCATCGCTCATGGTTATTACATTTTCAAATAATTCAAATCCCATTCGTTGGAATAATTATGTTATACATTTTATTCAATTTTGAATATTTTTAGAAATTATTGGAATAGGTGATTCTAAAATTACTGATAAAATGTATTGAAAAATGTAATATTTATTGATGATCCCTTAAATTTTATTTTAATTCAAGCTAATTTATTTTTGCGGTTGCCTTTTTCAACGATTTTTCGTTTCTTTTTCAAGGAATTTTGACACTTTTTGGGTCTTAAGATTATTAATTAAGTACCTATTATTTGGAAATTATAAAATGATTGGCAAAGTATAGTAAATTTTCATTTATCTTTATTATTTATTTATTCATAAATTCATTATTAATTTTCATGTAATTAAATGTTATATATTTTTGCAGTTGCTTTTCCTTTTTTGGCAGGTTTGGAAACATGTTTTTTCGGTTCTGAGACTTGCTACACCCTTGTTTATTTTTGGTAAATTACTTGCTGGATGAATTCTGCCATTGATTTGCACTAAATTGATGTCCAAATGATTAGACGAGTCCCCTTTTAGCCGCGCGGCAATAGACCCCTTTGAGGGCATCAAAGGCGACCATTATCGGGGACGCTGCATCACTTAGCCCGTCCAGCTCATCAATCCGGGATCGTTTCGTTCCAACTACGAGTATTACCCCGAGTCACTTAAGTCCACTCAAGGCAACGGCAGGGGGACCAGAGATGATACGGGGGACGTGGGACTGCGATGCCATTTCATGTTAATCAAACAACGAAATCCATCAACAGGTGACACACACGCGGGTGCGGTGGGCGGGCAGCTGGGCAGTTGGGCTGCATAGACAAGCAACAGACATGTCAGTGCGATAATGGTGCTACTCGTACTTCTCCCTGCAGTCGCATTCGTCCGGCTTGTATCTTTCTCTCTCCAGAACAACTTCATTCACAAAAATCAGACCAACAAAAAGAAGGCCCCGAAAGCGGTAGCCAAGCCGGAGTGCCGGAGCTTGGAGCAGCGTCTGCGAAAAGGAAGCTGGGCCATTAAAAATATCTTGTGTATGCCACAAAAGAGCGGGCAAAAGACCAGATAGCAGCCAAAGCTGAGGATGCATCCGAGGAGTAGCCTCATCATCATCATCATCAGGAGGAGCAGATGCAGAAGCCGAAGCTTAAGCCGGCAGCTGCGGGGGCGGTGACGAGGATGGGGATGAGGATGAGGATGGGGATGAGGCTGGGGATCTGGCGGGGATTTGCACGGGGCAGGAGCATGGGGCAGGAGAGAGGCAACTGGTGGGCAGTCAAGGTGGAATAGCCAAGAGAAACATACGCCTAATGCCACAGTCATCGACATCCGCCATTTAGCTAATTAACCCAACAAGGTGCTCGGGGGTCTGCCATAGCCTTGCCAATAAAAATAATCTAGAATCTAGATAGTGCAGTAAAACAATTAAAAGTCGCAGAGAATCAACTAATGAATCTGCTTGATATATATGAACAAAATCAGAGAAATTCAGGGACCCATAAACTGAAATTTGCTTTCTAAATATGGTTACTAATTTCCCTATCGACTGCACTGTTTACAAGGTGGTTAAACCCAATAAAACAACTATTAAAATTTTAGTTTAAAGTGAAATATCATTTTGCAGATTCAAGAGACTGTTTGATTTTGANGGCCATTGGCGGGTTAATTCCCCGTCCAGCTCTTGCCCCTCTTCACCCCCCCTGTGGCTCTGGGTTGGAGCTTCTTGGCTTCTGACGCGGTTGCTGCTGCGCAGTCGCAACTGTCTACATTTGTCGGCCGGCCTTCTCTTTTCCACCTCCTGCCCTCCACCTCCTCCTATCTTCTGCAGATTCTTCTGTATCGTCTTCTGCATTGGGGCTCCGTCTTGTTCCTCGCCAGTCGATTGGATGTCCAGCTTTCAATTTGCAACATAAAGCATCTTCATCGTGGGCCGCATGAATGGGCAAATGCCTTGCCAGGGGCCGATCGCGGGCAGCGAGGTGTACAACACTTGGGTGTGGGCTGGGAGCTGGTTCCCCTTCATCCCTCGGCCCTGCCCCCCACCTGATCTCCGGCATTGATGGCAGGCACTCAGGCGTGCCCTGGCGGTAGTCGCTGACCTTTATTGATTGCTGTTTGACCTCGCCAGCTCTATTGTGGGCCTCCGTTGCATCTCCCAACCATTTGTACTTGGCCGATCGCTGCCACAGATTGCACTTGGCTTGCAACCGGGCAAAAAACTCTACCAAAACGGGGGAACACGCCCACCTGGCTTCGCTTCGCATTGCTTTGCTTTGCTTTGCTGCTTTGTCGTTTGGCTTGCTGGCATTTTGTGCAGGCCGCTTTGTTAGCCACTTGCACTCGGAAAATCAGCCCAATCTGGCCCTCAAACTTTTGGGTTCTCACACGAAAATAGCCCCTGCTTTGGGTTTTAATTGAAAAGATAAACCAAATTCTCGCGGGTTGAGTAAGGGCTTTCAAATAAGTATAGGTTGTCCTAAACCACACATTCTTTTGTGGACAAAATGAGCTAAACAACTCTTCCTATTGCAATATATAAAATATAAATTTTGTAATATCACAATTCATATTAATTTTCTTNGCTTTGCTTTGCTTTGCTGCTTTGTCGTTTGGCTTGCTGGCATTTTGTGCAGGCCGCTTTGTTAGCCACTTGCACTCGGAAAATCAGCCCAATCTGGCCCTCAAACTTTAGGGTTCTCACACGAAAATAGCCCCTGCTTTGGGTTTTAATTGAAAAGATAAACCAAATTCTCGCGGGTTGAGTAAGGGCTTTCAAATAAGTATAGGTTGTCCCAAACCACACATTCTTTTGTGGACAAAATGAGCTAAACAACTCTTTCTATTAGAATATATATAATAGAAATTTTGTAATATTACAATTCATATTAATTTTCTTGCTTAAAGATGCTTTAATTTTCATTGATTCATGCTTTAAGCGATAAATTATGTTGCGAATACTAAATATTATTCAAATAAAAGCACTCCAAAATTAATTGAATTTAAATGGTAATACATTTTTGAAGGATTTTAAAGGTATTATTACGATTTCAACTCTTTATTGTATTAAAACGAGTCGGTATTAAATTTGGTATTATTAAGATTTAAACACTCCATTATATTATTTAAACTTCTAAGAATTTAACTGTTTCTAAAATGTAAACTTTTATATATCAATGTTTTACCAAAAATGATTATTCGGTTGCGTATACTTAATATTACATAGATAATATTATAATATTATTATTGGAATATAAAAAAAAAATTTTCTAAACATCAAAATTCTTGGAAAATTCAATTAAATTTAATTGATATATTTATATATCATTTTGGGTTTTTTTTTGTTAGGAAACTTAAATTTTCATTATTTTAAAGTTTCCCCCAAAATAGTCAGATTTAAACACCTTAGTTATAACAATCAGAAAGTAATGGAGTATCATAATTGGAATATTGCCAATCAGAATTCTTGGAAATTTAAGAAAACTCTTAATTTAAATGGCATTGCTTAGTTTGGATGATTTTTCTCTCTGCTGCCTCTCTGCTGGCCCGGTTATTGCAGCTCCATTAGCTCGTTCATAGCAGTTAATTTATATTCAATGCCTCTGTCCGTCCCTTCCTGGGACTCTGTTCTTTTTTTAGCGCTTTCTTTCGGCATTGTCGTTTTTTAACCTCCTTTTCGATGTGTCGTGGTTGTTGCAGCATTGTTGGTGTCGCTGTTGCTGCCGAAGGTCGACGTCAGTCGTCTTTTTCAGTCGTCATTGACGCCTTTCCTTGTACTTGCTCCTCCATTTGCCATGCAAAAACAAAAGACAAAAGGCCGGGCGAAAATAAACAAGTCAGTGAGCGTTTCGGTGGCTCAGTTTGGACTTTCCGATACCCGGTACTCACTCGAAACTCACGCAACGATTATACAGCTTATTTGCCTCAAAAAGATAAAGGGGACAACAAAACACTGAATAAACTAATAACATATGAAAAGATTTACCGAAAATAATTAAGTAAACCACTCTCTGGACGATACCCGGTACTGGCTAAAATAAATAAAGTTAGACACAATTTGCCAGTCATTTTGAACCTTGTCAATTAGTTATGGCTTAAGTTAAAATAACAATAAATAGAATAAGTTAGGGACAGGCCCAAAAACCGTTTGAAGCAGCGGGGGCAACCCATAGCTCAAAAAGCTGTGAATGCCTCGAACGAAAAGGAATCGAAATGTGCTTGTCATCCAAAGTGAAAAGGGAATGAAAAGGAAAAATATGTAGAACCAAAAAACGGAAGCCCTTTTTTTTCTTTTTTGGCCACTGATTTAAAGTATATGCACCAATATTTCGACCACAGGGGTACCAAATAAGTAAAACCCACTTGAATAACTTATATTTCGTGAAGATTTTTAGGGATTCATGAATTATATTTTAGCTTACTTAACGGGCTTATTATTTCAATTTTGAATTACATTTTGAAGGATAATATTTTGTATATGTTATGTCCAAAAATGTTGGGTGTAAGATACCCGGTACTGCAAAAATTCATTGAACAATTACAGATTTATTTTACAAAGCTCTTGTCAAAATAAACAATCTGGTCAATGGTTTGTAAGCCCTGTTATTGTCACAATTTTAGCTAATTCAGGTTGTGGCCCATACAACCTTCCCGTTGCTGTGATACCCGGTACTCAAGATGCAGCACACTTTGGGAAGCTCCGCTTTGTTTGGCTTCTATCGTGTAGTTTGTTTTGTTTGACAGTTTCTATCTGGAGGGGCTATCAAGAGTCGCAGTTGGGATCCAAGACTGGAGACCCGGGATCTGGAGACGGAGTGGGATTCGAAGTCGGATTCGGATTCGCATTCGGAGGCGATTGGGAGTGGAGTTGGAGCCACAAAGTTGCAGCAACCGTGGTCCCTGTCGTTTTGTTTGCTTAATTGTTTGGTTCTGCGATGGGGATGGAGATGAGGAGGAGGAAAAGCCGGTGGTGGACAAGGAGGCTTCGCTTTGGGCGGGGAAAAGCGAATCGCTGGCTTGCGTCCGAAAGTGGGGGCGATGGTTTCCAGGGAAATAAATTAGCTGATTGAGGATAACCGCCGTTTTGTGTGGATCGAATGGCGTATGCAAATGCAAATGCAGGCGGTTGATGTACAAGTGAATTATCACCTCATACATTGTGTTTTCCCCGAACAGTTTTCCTCCAGATTCTTCCATCTGGTGGGCCCAATGGGAGGAGTTTGGAGTTTAGAGCCATCGGTGGTCCCACTCGGTCTTGTTTTAATCATAACATGGGCCATGTCATTATTTAAAGCGTATTTTAATCTGCTTCCGCTGGATTCAATCGCGGTAATAAACTATAATTAGAGTGACTACAATAATTGACATATCATTTATACACTTTGGATAACCAAAGGATTGCTTGGAGTTATATACGAGTACTTTAAAAATAAGAAGGTTGTGTTAAGGGTAAAGAGAACAAAAATAGAAATACACAAACTAATACATATTTTGAAAATTCATCTTTTTTATGTAACTTTTAAATTGTAAAAGGATTGCAAGTTTTCTACTCACATTTATGTAACTGTTACTTTTTGTAAAAAATATATAAAATATATTAACAAATTGTATAATATTTAAAAAAACCTATCATACACATATAATTTATACACTTTTAAAAAAGGAATGAAAGAAGTATTAATTAGCGGTACAAACCAGTACAAATATTGAAAATCGAACTTTTAAAATTGATAAAAGTTTTAACATTTTCCAATCGTTTTTTTTTTTTTAATTTATAAATCTGATACGATTTGTAAACAAAAAAATTATACTAATTGTATAAGACTTAAAAAATCGTA
>JAJJHQ010009046.1:76977-153422 GCA_021223825.1 Drosophila ironensis | reverse complement strand
TTAATGAGTACTTTACCTAAGAGCTCTGATTTCGGGTAAATAAATTCATCACCATGTAAATTATATGTAAATATGTAATATTCCGAATTTTGTAAGCTTATTACCAAAACTCTCTTTGATTTGTTGTTAACAATAATTAAAAAATGTAGTAATACTATTATGAATGAGTATTTTAGATTTAAAACCAAAGTAAACAGATTTTTAAACTAGTGAAATCATTAAAAAATCATTATTGTAAATGTAAAATATACAAAAATCTAGATTTTTTAACAAAAAATTAACCATATTTTAACCATTAAACTCTCTTAAGAGTAATTCATTTGCCATAGGAAGCCGTTAATATATAACAAATCCTTGGCCACCTGCTGACAAGTGTAAGAGACGACCGCTCTTGGCTTAACTTTTTTAATATCGCCCTCAATCGGATTGCTAAATAATGATAATAATCATTCGACATTAATTCTACCTGCTGCACAACCGAAGAGCGCCCCCCCTAAGAGCGGCCCCAACCTGTCCAGTTTGCTCTTGCCAGCCGCGCTTGCGCTCTCTTAAAGCAGAGCGTGCCAAACGAAATTCATTCATGGCGCTGCGCTCGCTTGACCCGTTGCCCTGTGGTTGCTGTTGTTGCCCTGCCACTTGTCGAGCCGCAGCCCGAAGAGCGAGAGTGGAGCAGCGGAAGAGCCAAAGAGCGGGCCGAAGGCGAGCGAGCGAGCGAGTGAGCGAGCGTGAACGATGGCCCAGCGATCGGCGCACAGTTATTTTTGCAACGCTTGCCTGTGCGGTTCGTTAGCTTTTTCGGCGCGGAAGCCCTTCGCACTTCTGGGAAGCACAAAAAACGTAAAAACGTAATTCAAACAATTGACGAAAAAAGCGCGGCAATCGACGAATTGATGTTTATTTAATTGCAATCGAAGGGAAGCCGGGGAGCCGCAGAAACAGCAGCAACAAGTGCCAGTGAGAATTGTTGTACTTAATTTTACAATAAGAAAAAAAAAAAAGTGATCGCTTGGGAATTGAAAAGCGTACGCAGAGAAGGAATAAAAAAGTTCGGCGGGAGCTTAGAGTGCAAGTGAGTGCGTGTGCGAGCTTTATCAATTGCTCCACATACGAGTTTTTCCATTAAAGTGTTTGACAACAAAGGCAAAAACAACAGCCAGCCTAACGGATTCCCCCCCAGTGGAGAGTTGGACGACCGAAAGAGACGGACGGCATTGCGCTGCCACTGCAGCTTAAAACGGTAATTAATCCAAACACACTTGTCTGCTTTTTCCTCTTTGGTTTTGGTTTTTGGCTTTGATTGTGACTTTGGGATGAGTAGGCAAATAGTTTTGGTCGAAAACTGTAAATAACATTTCGATTGAACAATTACAAATTACGAGTACAAGCGCGGTGACAAAAGCGCAAAACAGGCCCGCAATTACTCTCCACTCGCAACTCTTTCTGTTTCTGTTTCTGTTTTCGTTTCTGTTTCTGATTTCTGTTGCCTTTTCTATTTCCACCGCCGACGCATGCGCTCTTGATTTCACTCTTCCCCTCCCATCTCTCCACAAATTCTGTTCCCTTCGCGGTGAAGCCCTTTGGCAAAGAGTTGGCGAGTGAAATGGCAAACACTCTTTCTCCTTATCACAAGCGAAAAGTAAAAAGGGAGAAGTTGCAGAATTGGTTTATGTAAGAGACAAGTACACACATAATTCTAAGATACTTTACTTAAAAGATACTTTTTCCAGTTCAAGGCAATGAGTTTTAGGTTTCTAATTTATTGGAAAAAATAAAAAAATAGGCTAAAAATAGGTAGGACAATATGTTTGAAACCTTAGTGATTAATATATTTTATACCAATCCAGAGCAGTTTAAAGTGCCATGTAAATTAAAGGCTTAAAATTTAAGCCTTAAATATTGAAACCTGCCGATTATCTTGCCGATGTCTTGTAAGATCGTAAAAAATAATTTTTGGATACTAAATTATTTGTAGGAACTGTAAAAAAAGAAACTAATGTATTTCTGATACCAACCCATAGGAAAACACTATGAAATACCAAATAATCAGTGTAACTAGAAACTGAAGACATATTTATCAACCAAAAATACCAAACTCTACATATCTTCGATCTCATTTATTTATAACTAAGTTGTATGTAAAATTCATTTAAATTTTTATTAATTTAACATACAAATTCTCTGAAACTGCAATTCATAACCTCGATTCTTTAGAAATTGAGTGTTAAAAGTTTTTAATACAATCTGACTGCCATAAAGATACATTTACTGGACTGAAAAGTGCTAAAACTGTATATCTCAGATACTTCATACTTTCGTCTTCTAATCGGTCATAGTTAATAGTTCATTTTTTAAGAAAAAAAAAACTGAACGGTAGCTCTAAAGATGCGTTGACCAATTAAAAACACATTTGCAGGGTCTAAAACTCGGAAAATCTCCATCCCAAATCCTTCAAACCTTCGTGTATTGATCATTATTAATTCAGCATTGAAAAACAAGTAAATTGTTTAAAAACAAAACTGAATGATTGCCCGAAAGATGCTTTAACCACCTAAAGATGCTATTATGAGGCTTAAAACTTCACAAATAAGCCATCTAGCTTTATAAAAGAAGCTTAATAACTTATTGGGTCTAGAAAGATATATTGCAAAATATCCAATTAGATACAATTGTAAATCTAATTATATTTATTACCAAATAAAGATTAAAAGATACAAATCTGCAACCTTGAATATTTGGTAACCAAGATCATTTAAAAAATGTATGGTTTATAGTTACTAGCATATAAAAAACACCTTAATTAATAATAAAAAAAATGGAATGGTTGCTCTAAAGATGTGTGTAACACCTAAAGATACATTTACACGGTTTAAGACTCTAAAAATCGGTATCCTAAATAGTTTATACCATCATAATTAATTCATAATTGAAAGACGAGTTAATTGCTTAAAGAAATAAATCAGAATAGTTCCTCTAAACACCCGTTTACCACCTGAAGATACATTCACGCGCATCTGTTGGATTGCATGGCTTTTGTGGATGAATCGGAGAGGATATGTGGGTGGAGGGGGGAGCTTGCAACCGAAAGTTTCGTTTGTGACTTTGTCGCTTTTTCATTAATCGGCAATTGGCCTGCCTGCGTGAAATGGCTACCTGTACCTGTCTCTTAGCTGTTTCCCAGCCGCGCTGCTTGCTGCCGCCTCTCTTTGCAAACGGTAAGTGCAAATTTAGCGCTGAGCTCCACGCGTTGTTGTTGCCGTTGTTGTCGTTTTTTCGCTCTGCTCTATCTGTCTCCGTTCGTCGCATACACTTGTTGCCTGTTCATTGTTTTTACAGTTTTTAAGTGGCGCTCATATCCGGCGTTTGTTTTTGTTGTTGCTGCTGTGCCTGCCGTTTTTTGTTTTTTTTTTTTTCGTTTGCTTTTGGGCCTGATAAGCGCACTCACCTTCGCTGTTACACCCCCTCTCTTGAGGCGCCTGCCCCCCCGTCTCTCTTTGAAGCATTCTGTTGCCTAAGAGTACTACCTGCATTTTATTTGCATTTCGCATTTTTGATTACAAGGCCTCTTCTTCTTTCTATTTCTCCCTTTTCGCTGGCCTTGCTTTTTGGAGGAGTTTTTTTCCTGACTTTGTTTTACTTTGTTGTGTTTTTTTTTGTGTTTTTATTATAGTTTTAAGCCTTTTGGTGATTCAGTTAAACTTTTGTTGTTTAGCCCTAATGCCCAACTGTTTTTGGGCCATGGCTCATTGGTTCTCCCGCAGGAGAGTCACTAATTGTGCAAAGTTTTCCAATTTCAAAGCCCTTTAATTTTACCTTTTTTGTGGATACTCAAGTGGGTACCCAAATGCATCCATTATTTTGGATGCACTTGTACGGGTAAATGTCTCCTTTATAGGATCGAAACCCCCGGACCAGGGACAGTCTTTGATCAGAGTTTCCATCGAACAGTGCTCCTCTTTGAAAGTCGGGAAATAGCAACATTTATCAGAAAATATTCAAAAATGTATACCATTTTCAGTTGTTTAATAATCCACAACATTTGTGCCGTTTGTATACTTAAAAATAGAGTGCTAGAGCTCATTATTATTCCCGAAAATCGAAAATAACTTCCCTATAACCTTTATAAGAATTGTCAAACTTGTATAAAACTAATTTAAAAGTGTGTTTTAGCTTTTATGAACTGATTTAATTATAAAGTTTTTCGTTGAGTGTTAGGAACCCAAGTGTATTCATTATTTTGGATCCAATATTACAGGTAAATGTCCTTTTTATAGGATCGAAAACCTCCAAGCAGGAACAGTCTATAAGCAGAGCTTCCATCGAGGAAGGCTACTCTACAAACCTCTGGAAATACAAAAATGTATCAGAAAATTAGCTAGCATTTTCAACAGATTATAAAACTTTCAATAGTTTTTAGATTTTTCTAGATCCATAACATTTGTGCCGCTTGGTAAACTCAGTAAAGGTGTGTTTTATATTGAACAAATCGGAATAGATACCGCTTTATAACAATAACTTCCCTTTAAACTTTTAAATATCAGAAACCTTTGAAATACCTTTGAAATATTGAAATATCATCAAAAGTTGATATGAATACAAAGTTACCTAGAGTTCTAGACCTAAAGACCGTTAAAATTTTAGGACACGGTTTCATAAGTTTCTGAAATCGAAATCATTAGATAATAAGTTCCAAGAAACACTTGATTAGAAGTCCTCTATATATGTTCTCTAAAAGTCACAAAATATTTGATTAATGAAACAGTAAGACACAAAAGTTCTTAATATCTTTAGTTTTAATATATAAAGTCTTGTAATACTTTAATGGACAAGAATGTACTTTATGGTACCTCTTATTTAACATATTTAAGGTGTTTTAAGTCTTTATTAATTTTAGGTACCTGTTATGCCCAGATACCATTTATTTCAAATAAAATAAGTCATTTTCCTAGCTCTCAGAAGCGAATCAAATTAGTCAGTGAAAACAAAGATTGAAGATTATTTATTGATATGGATCCCAGTAATAACGTGTGAAGTTTACGAGAATACCTATAATAAAGATGGGCAAGCCCAGACAGTCTTCAGTGGGTATCCAATCTGTGCTGCAATGTATCCGAGCAGTTGAATTGAAATCTGAAGGTTTCTCGTGAGTTTTTCAACCCGCATGCCAGAGATACATCTGTTGATTAAACGTTCTCGAACTGACAGAGCAATGCATTTGTCCCGGGTTGCAGTTGATGTCTCAAAGTTCAGAATGTGAGCACAGCTGACGAAAAGGCAAAAACACATTTCGGTTCGCGTTTAATTAAAGTTCAGCACCTCACTCAGCCCACTCGACTAAAAATCACGACATTTGCGATCATTAACACACAGCCCCAGACCCATGTACTTGCGATACAAGCACTGGGATCTCAGATCCACATACATATACTAGCCATATATAAAACTCATACTCGTATATAGTATGCGATCGAGTGTGGGCGCCCAGAGATCGGCACTCGATCATCTAACTCGCTGGAAGCTGCCACAGACTGAGTGGTTTCGATGGATGTTGCTGTTGCTGTGGATGTGGATGTGGCTGTGGATGCTTTGTGGAGAAATATGATTTCATGCGGCGGCTCAAATCAAACAAACGGGCCAAACTGGGCACTAACAACAACATAAATTTGTGGCACAGACACACTGAGTACGGGTACTCAGTGCGGTCAGTGATTAACCTTAAGGTTCAGAGCCAAGCGCGATCTTTGCTCTGTCAAAAAGATCAAGTTATAAAAGCCAAAGAAGGCAGAAAACGCAGAAAAGGCCACAGCCACAGCCAAGCGCGATCGATCGGCTCAATTATGATCTGTTGGGGGGCGATGAACAAAAAAGCTTAAAAAGCAGCGCCAAAAACGCTGAGTACATAAAGCAAAGCAAACTTTGAGCCGGCGAGGATCTTCGTGTGACAAAAATGTCAGAGTCAGCGAAGAAAAAGCCAACCCAAGACAACTTCCAGCAACTCATCTCGAAGTGAAACAAGAGCCTCGAACCCTCCCGATCTTCAACTTCAACTCCAACTCCCCAACAAGTGATCGTCACTTGGTTGTGCCGCCAGCCTTTATCATTATTATTGTTATGATTATTATTTTTACTCGCTAGTTTTTTGGGAGCAGAACGGGTTATGAACGAACGTTTGTCTTGGTCAAATATTTACTTTCGAGTATCCGCTAATGACACGAAACGATCACAGGAAGCGCTTGAATTTTTTGTTATTATACCATGTACCTTAGGGTACGTATGGTATATTAACTTGGAGCAAATGTATGTAACAGGAAGAAGGGAGCGTTTGTGACCCTATAAAGCATATAATTCTTGATTAGGTTCAACAGTTGAGTCAAGATAGCCATGTCCGTGTATGATCACATTGTTCTCCGATATGGTAAGAGCTAGAGACATAATTCTTTCAGTTTTAGGTGCGTTTGGTATGTTTGCAGAGTATGTTAATACTGAATTTAAGCTACGAACCCCTTCGCCTTTAAAATTTATATATCCTCCTGGTTGTCTCTATCTCCGAAATGGCTGGAGCAAGAAATATAATTCCTTCAGCTCACAGTTACAAATTGTAATATCTAACCATCTGGCAAGTTTCATAAGGATCGCAGAATAAATTATGAAGATACGGCCTTTATAAACAGGTACATGGTATCTTGTGGTCGAGAAATCTCGACTACGGCTTTTCTACTTGTTAGCATTTAATTCTGTGACCGCCGCTATCGAGGGTTTGTGAGGTAAGCAGTTGTGTGCAGCAGCAGCAGCGGCAGCGGCTTATAATGCGATTATATGATGCGATATCTGAGCCCGAGCTCATGTTTTGTTTTCGGTGCCGTTTTCAATGAGCTGGCAAATTCCATTCACAAACGGTTCTTGGCCAAACGGAAGTCGCTGCCGAGGTCAGAAAGATTTTCCAGAACCTCACAATAAATGTGAAGTTCTTTTCGCCCTAAAAGCGATTCCCCGAACCAAAAAATAGATACATTTCTGCCAAGCGTGATCGTCTTCCAATCTAGTTTACTCTTGAATTTGTCACAATTTTTTCTTTTTTTGTTGGCTTTTTATTAACCCCTCCAGACGCATAAATTATCCGATAATTTTCGACCAATCCGGAGTCGCAGGTTAAACCGTTTAGGCCACAGCGTTTTCCTTATTTTATTTACATCTGGCTGTGTCTTTTATGGTTTATAGCAGAAACGTGTTAATGCGTGCATATAATTTCTGCTTCACTTTTGGACTTTGTTTTGATTTTTAATATAAATATTTATATGCATCGAGTCGGTTTGTTTTTGTCCCTTCCTCTTAATGGCTTACAGGTTTTTATTTTAGGTTGAGGGCTGGATTTGGATTAGGCATAAATATGTTATAGCTCCCAGCTAGGTCAAGAGTTGACGATGATGCCTCCAGAGCAGAGATATTGTAAGTTATTCAGCTAACTCGGCTTCGATGGGGGTCAATGGGGCGATGGGGCGATGGAGCATGCTCACATTTGCATACCTACGAGTGGGGGACTCATGATTCACGAGGCAAATTACTCGAAAAACTTGTGTGAGAAATGCCAGATAACATACAAGGATTGTCCAGCACGCAATCGAATCCCTTGTCAGTCTTGGCCAAAAACACTTTGCTTGCTGTGCCGCGTTTAACCCTTTATAATGCATATCTGCATCATGCCGATAAAGTTCAAATATTTGTAAAGCAGCATACGGTATTTTTGTAGAAAATATGTGGTTGTTTTCTGAAGTGTGAGGGAGGGCTCATAACATATTACCAAATCTACAGTGGCTCACAGCTTATTTGACCCACCTTGTATTCTCGAATTTAAGTGCGAATAACTTTTTAACCAAAGCAGATATTAAAAAAATAAAAACGCAGCTTTTTCTGTGGTTATTTAAGGAATAACAAAGAACTTAAACTTTATTAAAATAACAAAGCGTTTTATTATTATTCAACCTCAAAGAAAAATACTGCAGTTTTCTATGTCACAGCTTATTTGACCCAGTGCTTAAAATAATTGATACTAAAAAAATAACGAAAGATTATAGATATTTTAATATTAAGTATGGCCCCCCTTCTGGTTTATGACCATTTAGAGGCGTTTTTGCGTTGACTCCACTTGCTTTTTGGTGGTTTCTGGAGGTATTTTGGCCCACTCCTCCACCAAGGCAACTTTTAGATCATTTTTGTTCGATATCTTCTTTTTGCGGATATTCGATTCGAAAATAGTCCACAGGTCTTCAATGACGTTTAAGTCTGGTGATTCTGACGGTGGTTTCATCACGTTGGAGCATTTATATGTGAGCCAAGTTTGAACGATCCCCGAGGTATGCTTGGGATCGTTGTCGTGGTAATAGCNTTTGGCTGTAGTATTGGCTTAAACTTTAAACTTTGGTTTTTGGGGTCTCCTATGTTATAAGCACTTTATATGAGCACTTTTATTGTGATTTTTGATTTTCTCCTATGCAATATATCATTTTTCCTTGAAGAAAAGTCTGTTTATATTGGTTAACCAAGTTTAAAAATCGAGGTATAACAGAGCACTGAATTCCATAGTCTTCGGCTCTTTGTTTTCTTAATATAAAATGGTAAAGATGACTTAATTTTAGATATAATATTATTCAGAACAGTTTCTTCGGGTCGTGGTAGGTCTCTAAAAAATTAAAACTAAGATAAACAGAAAAGAACTATATCAAAATCTGAATCCATGCCATATAAAGGGTTAAGTTTGACCTGCATTCCCTGGACCCGGGTCTTGTTCCTCATTTTTTGTTGTACATTTTTTTTGCAGGTGTCACTTTTCGAGTACAGTTGCCACACGACCGACCTGACCCCTCGAGCTCCAAAACGATCTTTGTCGTCTTGCCTTTAAAGTTTCGCCTTTTTCCGTTGCCATGTTCTTGCCTCACATCCCCGACGACAGGCTTCACCCAAAACTGGTGCAAAAACAAAAAAGTATATCCACAAAACATGCAAAAATGAGGCGGGGGGGCAAAAAATAAGGAAAATAATAAGACAGAACCGAACCCAACACGCTGGTGCTGGTGCTGCCCACACGCCTTGACTTGGCTCGACTTGGCCCGGGCTGTCTCCGCGGATCTTTTGGGTCTGCCCAGGTCTGCTCGAAACCAAGCCAAACCAAACCGAAAAAAAGGTTGAAAATCAAAGGCCCAAAGCTAAAGCCCAAAGACTTTGCAGTCATTCTGTCGTCTGACAGAGTTGAGTTGTAGCTTGGTTACCAGAAAACAGCGTATGCGAAATCCTAAAAAGATAAACACATTTTTCGATGCTAGTAGTACAGTGCCTTGGAAAAGCCATGAGCCGGAAGTGCACGGAAATATTGTAACTAAGGTTACACTGGATAAGCTATATAGGACTAAAAAGCTGTGCTTCAATATCTTAAGAATATATTTCCAGATTAATTTTATCCCTAAGGTTAGGGGGGTTACTTTTATGAATAGTATTATCTCACAGGTACATATATTTTGAGCTATAGGAGTGAAAAACTGTATTTACATTTCTTAAGAATATATTTTAAATTCATTTTTTAAGATACAATGGGTTTAAGTTTAATGAGTCCTTGTATTTCAAAGATTCACATATTTTTAAAGGCATATTTAATTGAGGGTTCTAAAGAGGTGTACTTGTTATCCAATAAATTTCGCTATGAAGCGTGTTTTAGGGTGTTCTAATGTCATTTAATTATTTGCTTTGGGTATTAATGAGAAAAATACTTGAGTAACAACCTAGAAAACATCTCAGTAATTATATTATTATATGATCCAGCTGCCCTTAGGGGTATACCTATTTGAAAACAGTTCTATTATGAGTCTTATAATTTGCTCCATGAGTATTTGTAATTCCGTGAAAGAGCATCTCTAAGAATCGTTCTAAAAATCGTTCCTAAATATTTAGGAAGCAGTGCATACGATTATCGAGTATGGGCCTTGATTGTGTGTCCATAAATTATGTTTTTAAAAGCATCTATTTCCCCCGCAACCCAGAGAAGCACCAACCACCAAGTGTTGCAGCTGCTTTTGATTTGCTGGAGGGCACTGTAAGGTCCTCGGAATTGGCAAACCCGCGAGCAGCGTGTGCCACCGCAACAAGACCAGCCATCCAGCCATCTAGCCATCGAGCCATCAAGACATTATATAGTCTAAAAAAGCGTGCATATATGTAGGTATATGCATATACACGAGTAGTATAGTGTAGTACGCCAGCAGATACCCCCACACACTTTTGGGGCACACGCATCCGTTGACTATATTCAGATCGGTTCAAACTCGCGAGTGAGTGAAGTGAACTCGAGGCGCGCAATATGTCGCTGTCATTTTGGGGACATGTTGGCGAGTATCTGTGCCCGACTGGGGAGTATCTATGGGTGTGTGTGTGTGTGTGTGTGTGGGGCGAGAGTGTTTGGGTGCGTATCTGTGTGAGGGCAAACGGGCGTTCGTTTTTGAGGTCTGGGCATCGGTCGATCGGTCGGTCGCTCGGTCGGTCGCCCGGTCGGTCGGGCGCTTGGCATTAGCATTTTCAGTGTTGCTTTATTTTTAGATGCGCGCAAAAAACACACCGCCAGCAAATAATACAAAACAGCAACAAAAGTTGCAAGTGTCTGGGTCTGCGAGAGCGCGTCGTCTGCGCCAACGCTTCAATTTTATCTCGGAGGTGACTGACTGACGAACCTACCACATTTTTGACATTGTGACAAGCTTGCCACCTTCATCAGCATCGGTCCCCAAAGATAGCAATCTAAAGGTTGCAGGAAACTCAAAGCTGCTAGCTGCATTTGTTGCAACTAAAGGCGTTTCCTATGGCATATCTTTGTTACTTCCAAATATTCTAGTTTTCTTCCATGGTTTCTCTTGATATTGTCATAATTTAAACTAAAAAAACATTATATTCAATCTTACAAGGCCCTAAAGATCGCCTGGTACCAGCTATTGGAATCCTTCAAATCAGTTTCAATATGTAAGCGGTTCCTGTCTGGAATTTCTTTATTACTTCCAAATATTCTAGTTTCTCCCTTAGTTTCTCTTGATTTTGTCACAATTTAAACTAAGCTAACAAATTATTATTTATAGATAATGAATCTTTGTATAACTCTTACAAGGACCGGTTGAAATATGCATTTCTTTTTAATATCTATACATTCGAATTTGTTCCCTTAGTTTTTGTTGATGTTTTAATCAAAGTAATGATACCATATTTCAAGATTATCAATCTTTAAATGTGAAACATCTTACAAAAGCCCTAAATAGGTTTCCAAGTCTCTGGAATCTTTCAAAGCACCTGCAATTGCTATCCCTAAAAATGGTTAAAGTAGGTAGATAGATAAACATCTTATAGGTATGTAAAGAACATCTTTTAAATTAGATCCAGAATTATTTGGATTAAATTATTTCATTTGTAATACGCCTTCAAAGTTTCCGGACCCCTTGCTATTATTAAAAGTTTAAGTTTTAAACAAACATTTCACTATCCCAAGATAATCAATCTGCCATTTTATTACCCATAAAACAGAGACTCAATCATTCGATGTTTGTTTGGTTAGTGATCCAAATCATTTAAACAAAAAACATCCACAAGTCAGCCAATTTAAACAAAATAAAACAATTCCAAATGTTGGAAAACCAAACATTCAAATATTTAGTTTGCTGATCCACAAAAAACTACGAGTATCAAATAAGATGCCATAATTTATGGCATCGAAGCGTATTTTATTTTATCTAAAAGAAAATAAATTATACCAGCTGGATTGGATTGGATGCGGATGCATAATTAAAATCCTACACAAATCGCCTTAACCCCGTCACCTTATTAGTAACGTCTGCCACTCCCAACGTCGGGCAATAAAAAATAGAAAACCGAAATGAAAGATCACCATTAGTAAGCTCCACTGTGACAGGTTAAGAACGTGTGTTATCCCCTCAGATATTTGTCTCTGTCCATATGCAGTGCAACTTTTTCCAATTTAATTTTTCCCTGCTGTTGCTGTTGCTGTTGCTGCTGCGCGTGTGTTGGCAAACGAGTCAATTGGTATGAACTGTCGAACTGTCTTGCCATTTTTTGTGGCCACAAAAGCGGCGGCATCGTCTCTCTATACATCTTTCTGTGGCCCTGCGATTTGGCAAACTTCAGAGATCGACCCACACGGGCCATACTTCAACACACCTTGACTTGACTTGCCCCTCATCAGGCAACCTGGCAACCTGGCGGCATTCTGCGGTATCGTCTCTTTTTCCAGGTTGTCAACTCTAGACGACTGTTTTTTTTTTTATACCAGGTACCTCAAGGTACAAACGGTATATTCAGTTTCTGCGAATGTTTGTAACAGTCAGAAGGAGACATCTCCGACCCTATAAAGTGTATAGTATATGTTCCGGATCTGTTTTCAACAGCCGAGTCGATCTAGGTGTCCGTCTGTCCTGTCTGTCCCTTTGTATGTATAATCACCTTGTGCTCCGAGATGGTAAAGCTAGGGACGTAATTCTTTTTGCTTAAGGTCTGTTTATTCAAAACTTATGCCACACCTCTTACCGCCTTCGTAATTTGAATTAATCTGTATTTTCTTTCACATTTTTTATTATATCTCAGAGATGGTTGGAGCTAGGGTCATTACTTGTTTGGCTACTGCTATAAATTATGTTATTTACCCATCTGAAAAGTTTCATAAGAATTGGACCGAAAATATTGAAGATACGGGCAGTATCTATCCGAGTATCTATTCATAGATACACGGTATCTCGTTGTCGGAAAACCTCGACTTCAGCGTTCTACTTGTATAAAATGTATATCTTTTTTGTTGGCCTGGGGCAGATACTGCGCCCTCTCACCTTGCCCAAGATATGTCTTCGATCCGCTGTTATTATATCTGCGGTTCGCGTTTCTTGCTTCGTTATTTCTTGCACATATTTGATTCATTGACGTACTGCGTGGATGTCGTGTATAAAAAACGAATGAATGCTTGCAAAATATACTCGAGTTGAGATGAATTGCATGCGATGTTCAGATGGGGACGAGATAATTTCGGTGATTTAAGGCGGCAGGCCGGAATATTATTTAAATATTTAAGCATTGAATTAAAGAAAAAACTCCTAGCGGGAGGGACCTGTATTGATGATTTATGGCAGCTCGGCAAATGCAATAAAATGTAGTTATAGTCTGTGACAAGTAGTTGGGCAAACAGTGCAATCAGTGATGTGTTAAAAGCCACACTAGAGTAGCACTCGCCTGCTTAAAGAAACTGGAAAAATTAAGGCGTGTAAAGGTGACAGTAAACAATGCAACCCACCAAATAAACCCAAGAAAAAAAAGCGACGATCTAAAGCAGATGAAATGGAATCGCTTTATTGTATTTACCTATTTATCTAACCAAAAGTTGGCTGTCGTTTGACTTTTTGCCCGACCAATATATAGGAATACCTCTATACCTCTACCTATATGGTATACATAGTATAGTGTGTTCTATATATGAGCGGCAGAAATGTATCTCGCAGATACTCGCAAGGGGCCAGGCAGCCTTTTGTTCTTCTTGGCAGTTCGGAGAATTGTTTTTTTGCGCTCAAGCGAACTTGCAAAGATCACAGACCTTCTGACCTCTCGTCGTTCTCTTGCCGCAGCGCCCTGCAAAAAAAAAAAAGTACAAAATAAAAATAAAAGTATATACGAGTATGCGAGCACAGCCGACAGACCTGAGATACAGATACCGCAGCAGTGCCACAATATATGCATGTCCCCTTTGCCCCCCATGCCACCCCCCCTGCCCTGCCCTGCCCTGCACCTCCCCCCTCCGCCGATGTCGTCGCCGAGTTCTAAAAATATTTCGCCGCCAACTCAGGTCGCATCGTCGGTCGTCGGTCGTCGGTCGTCGCGAGCGATCCCGTCCCCAGCCCGGCCCGGTCGTCATCATGGCCCGGTCGCCGCGTTCGCCTTTTTGGTCTCGTTTTGGGTTAAGTGCGCGGATCTGGCATCTGCAGCCTGTCCGCCCCCCTGCCTCCCTGCCCCCCTGCCCGGCTATATCTGCGTCCTCTTCCATGCCTCACATAATCTATAGATATGTATAGTATATATTTTTAACATACTATAGGATACCCTGTCACGGGGCCTCACAAATAATTTGCAAGCTTGGGTCTTGATCCAGGATCCCCTAAAGGGTTATACTATAATGCTCGGTTCCTCGTAAAATATATAGATCTTTAAAGATTAAGTGCGTAAAACTTGGGATCTTGAAATGTGGTCTCACAAGAGTCATAATATAATACTGCATTCTTTTCCATGATTCACATAGATAGATATGTGGGATATATGTATATTATAGGATACCCTATCCTGTCACAGGGCCTTACAAATACTATGCAAGCTTTTGGGTCTTGGTACTATCACAAAAAAGATAGATATTTATGGTATATATAAAATAGAACACAGGGTCTTGCAAATAATTTGAAAGTTAAATGGGTAAAACTTGGCCTCTGAAAATATGATCTCACAAAGGTTACAGTATAATATTGCGTGCTCACATTATCCATAGATAGGTATAAAATAAATTGTTGTATCATATTATTATATACCCTGTTAAAGGGTTTTAAAAGTACTTTGCAATCTTGTGGTCTGGATCCCTGCAAGTGTTTACCCTGGCACCGGGGCTTACAAATAGTTCGTGAAAGGAAGCAGTTAAAATATAATTAAATTTCCGTTTTCTTATCTTTTTAAAGGTTATTGAACAAGAAAAAATTATTTTAACGGCCTTGTGCCTCGACTATAAATACCCAGTACTCAATGAACAAATTCATAGTAAGGGGCGGAAAATGAATAATGTTTTAGTTTCATATTTATGCCTTCAATACTATACGAATTCGTAAACTTTTATTACCAAGTTCCCCAGAGCTTATCCGTAACTCTAAAGTTAACAATTCCTCAATTCTCAGTTCCTTAAATAAATTTCGGGTATAATACTTACATTACTCTACAGATGCTTAAATTTCGTGTGGTTAGTTTGATTTGGGAGGGTGTACAATGTTTCCGATCGCAACCTTTTCCCCCACCAATCGCAATCACTCTATCGGACATGCTGGCTTTTTGAGGTTGCTCAGGTCGCCCAGTTTTGAGGCAAATCGATTGCGATTTACATTGAAATTTGTCTCTCGATAACGAAAGAGCCAGGAGCCGGGGATGTGTGTTCGGGAACAAAGGAACACAAAGATTTTTCATTAGAATAATGCGATATGGGCAATTAATATGCATATGTTTCCCATTCGAGCGTTTGTTGCTATTGCTGCGAAGTTCAATCGAACAGCAACTGGGCAAATACGAAAGTGCAACGCAACACCACCCAGGCATCCAACACTGCCATAGGCTTGCCTCCGGCCTGTGACTTGGCTGTATTTTGTGTTTTTTTTTCGTGTTTTTTTGTGTTGATTGACGAGTGACGAGGCCAAAGTATCAAATGGCCAAGCGACGACACAGATATGCCTCCGTATACAGTTGAGATACGGGGAGAACAAACTACGCCTACGCCTACGCTTTGTTATCCATCGGGCCCGGGAACGCTNCCAGGCATCCAACACTGCCATAGGCTTGCCTCCGGCCTGTGACTTGGCTGTATTTTGTGTTTTTTTTTCGTGTTTTTTTGTGTTGATTGACGAGTGACGAGGCCAAAGTATCAAATGGCCAAGCGACGACACAGATATGCCTCCGTATACAGTTGAGATACGGGGAGAACAAACTACGCCTACGCTTTGTTATCCATCGGGCCCGGGAACGCTACCCGTTCCCCCGATCCATGCCTCGCGCTAGAGTTGTAAAACCCAACGTTCTGCGACTCTATCTATCTATCTATGTATCTGTCTGTCTGTCTGTCTGTGTGTCCGAGTATCTGTGCGCTCCACCGCCACTTGAACTATGACCGGCTGACCTTCAGTGAACCCTGTGTACTGAAAGAGCTGCGAGGAGGAGAAAAGGTTGCGAGAGTCACGAGAATGACATACAGTAAAAGTCGAAACTGTGACGGATTTCCTTCACATATTTTCCAATAGAAAACACCAACGATCGGGGGTAAATAAAAGGTATAATACCATTGAAAACCCATTCACCGACAGAGCTTACCATGAAATAGTGCTCTGGGAATATCAGATTCTTTATCTGTATCTGCGGAAATGTCTAGGCCACCTGTCTTTCCGTGGAGTACTCACTGTACTGATAAAGCGCCGCCATGCAGCTCTCTTTGGGGTCTCTCGGGGTCTCTTTGCCTCGTTTGTTTTGCTACACAGCTGTTTTTTTCCCGGCTCTTCTGATACTCGATTGGCCGTCAGCTCTCTTTGGGGCTGCACGTGTGTGCTTTGGAGTATCTCGTTATACCCTCTCCCAAAGGCCATGATCACTTTGGGAGGGAGCTTTTAGAAGGCGGGAAAATCGAAAGATTTCAGTGGGCAAACCTTATTACACACAAACCTCATTAACCTACACGTATGTTATCTGTTAAATTATATAGTCAAAAATATCAAAAACCTAACCTAACCACCTACAAATGTATAATAGACCTTAGATATTTTATTTTAAACATTTATAGAGCTAAAACTAGCTATTTCTAAAGGGATTCTAGGGAATCTCAAGTCTGAAACTTATTAGGAATACCATAACGCGCATAAGAATGGTGTTACAAGTGAAATCGGATAATAAACTTGCAAATTTGAGAAAATAGCCACAGACTTCCGTGAGTACCATCCAATCTTTTAATGGGAAGATTTCAATTAAAAATAAAATTCAATCTGTAAGCATAAATAGCGATCCAAGTACCTAAAGATCTCATAGGATACCTTGCACTAATCGGCAAGGGTATTCGGAGTTCGACTTGCCCGGGTTGGCCGGCCCATACTCGTTTTGTCTTATTTGTTGGGGCCGCTCTCTGGGGCCCTCTTCGCGGTCCGTTCAGTATGGTTTCGGTCGTACTGCGAGTCGTGTGCGGGGCGGTCAACTCGTGCAAATGCGAAATAACAAAGGCCGTGCCGCTTTATCAGTGATCCCCAATTGGCCGATCGACGATCCACGATCCCCGATTCGCGATTCCCGATTCGCTTTCCACGATCAGCGACCAGCGATCAGCGATCAGCGGTCCCGAGTGCCCCAAAGTGCGCGCGAAAATAGAGAAAATTCCAAAGTGGAGCAGATTGATAAAGGCTATGAAAAGTGTTGGTGGCAGTGACGTGCGCGGAGGGGGAGTTGTGTAAACGGCGAGAGATTAAAAGTCCAGTTGAGTAAAAAAGCGCACGGTGGGCGTAAATCACATAACCGTAACGGTAACAGTTTTACCAGGAAACAAAGTAACAACAAAAAACAGGCAGGAAAAATTCACAAATTCACAAAGCGACGCAACTAATCCCGACTAAAAATAACCCGCCAAGAGATAAAAATTCACGCTGCCCTCAACGCGCAACCAAAAAAAAAAAGAAAAATAAAAATAAAAACAAAATACAAAAAAAAAATTGTATTTTTTCCGTGACCGTTGGTGGATATTTATATACAATTTTACAACGAGCTCACGTGTCCAAAGACAACCGACAAGCGACAACCGAGTGGGAGATACAAATCAGAGTGTTTGGGAAGTCTGGGGCACGTGACCGAAAATCCGAAAAACCGAAAATGAATGATTCAAGATAGAGATAGGGCTATCGGGAGTTGGGCAAGCGAAAGCGAGATAGGCGATAGAGCCGCGGAGAAAGAGATCCTAAAATTTCGTACGCAAATCGAACGACAAAAGTGAAACGCAAAAAATCAAGTTTAAAAGTCAAAAGTCACAAGCTAAATGAAATAAACAATGCCTTGAAAGTTCAAAGCTACAAAACACAAAATGTTAATTGTGCAAAAAATAATATTATCTATACACGAGAATCAAATGCAAAGCTTTAAAAGCCAAATCGTTGTGAACGAAATATGAAAGCAGTGCAACAAGTGGCCCCAAATATCCCAGAAATACGAGTATAATAATCTCCGTCACACTTCCTAATTAGTTAATAACACACACATTAGTGCGAGGGAAAATATATAATTAATTACTGATTGCGGCAAATTAAGCAATTTCCATGCAACACACAATGCAAAGTATTGTCTAAGTAAACGTGGAAATAAATTCGAATAAGTTGCTGCGCTTGACATATTGACAGCAGTTCAATCTGTCACTCTGCTCTGTCGCTTCGGTTAACAATAAAAACAATAGATCCACACTCGCGTTCAAAACAATCAACAAAAGGTAAATTCAAATTTAATTTTGGATTTTGGGATTGGTGGAAAAAGGCGCGGATGTTGGCTCTACCAATAATCTATCCAAATTTAGTGTCCCTAGAGTTAAAGTTGTGGTCTGAATTTCGGACAGAATGTAACGGACAGACGGACGGACGGACAGGCAGACAGACAGACACAGACAGACAGATGGATGGACGGACATGGCTAGATCGACTCGGCTGTTGATGCTGATCAAGACTATACATATATACTTTATGGGGTCGGAAAGCTTCCTAGTCCCTGTTACATTCGTACGAATTAAATATACCCTTGTTATTTTAAAGATCCGGGTACAACAATAGAGCCACACACGCCTTCGAAACAATCAAAAAAGGTAAATTCAAATTTAATTTTGGATTTTGGGTTTGCTGGAATAAAGTGTATGCTTCCATAAAAAAAAAACATTTAAGCAAACTGAAACATACTCGAAACTGAAGCCGCCCAAAAAGAGACGAGACGAATGCATAATATAAATGCAAAAAGCTGTTTAAATATTTGATAGCCCCGACAGAACGACCTTAAACTTTTCCTTTGTTTGGTTCCAACAGAAAAGGTTAAAGTTCCGATACAGTTTTAGGCGAGCTCCCAAACTCGTTTAGCTGACAAAGATCTAGGGGAATTATATCAATCTTAAATAGTTTGTTTTATCAATAAGTGGGGAGGAGGCTTGAAAGGCAGTTTTGTATCGCCGAGTCAAGTGCAGGTTGGAGCGCAGAAACCTTTCCTTTGTAGCAGCAAATTTGACAAGCTGCAAATTAATTAACTAAAGACCCACAGACAGGTGAGCGCACAAAGATACATTTCGCAGATACAAGCGCACAAAGCCGCAATGATTGCCGCCGCCGAGGCTTGAATAATACAAACAGAGATAAATTAGCAGCATAAATGGCTAAAAACAACTAAAACGGCCAGCCTGGCAACTTAATTGAAGAAGTGGTCGAGCGTAAAGTGTTAAAATAACTTTATAAAACTCATGGTTTGTCTCTCTTGTCTGGTCTTTCTTTTGCTGCCGTTTTTTTTTTGTTACTACTACTACTTTGTATTTATTTCCTGCCTTCACTTTGCTTTTTACTTGCAGCAACATTAGCAGAGAGGCCAAATCGAATCGGTTGACGACTGCGGAGGTTTTGACAATATGTTGAGCCCCCATAATGAAGGAAATTGATACGGAGACAACAGTAGTATGGCCAGCCTGGTGTTATTCCGGTAAGTCATACTATACGTGCCCCCGGGCCCCATAGAGTTGTGATTCAAAGCCTAATGGCAACAATAGCGACACCCGAGGCATAGAGTCATCGAGGCACCGTGGAAAGGGGAAAACTTGTTGAAAGTTCAACTATCGTTTTACTTCAATTATTTGGAGTCGCCTTGCGCTGATACCCCGTGGTTGTAGGACACCAAAAAGATGTTTCAGAAACAGATAGATCACTAAATGTAGGGAATTTTTCGGAAATTAGCAGCTTTAGGCATTGTTAAATGAAATATCAAGCTAAACTAAGCTGTATACGACACATTTATTCTTGTAGGGCACCAAACAGATGTTTCACCAACCGATAGATCACTAAAAGTTTGGAATTTCATAATATTATGGAATTTATCATGATAAGGATAGGATTCTGGTCAAAATTTTTGATAATTAGCAGCTTTAAGCATTGTTAAACAAAATATAAAGCTGAAATAAGCTGTATACCATTTATTCTTTACCACTGTTACTGATATATAAACCTTTCATTGATATAATTCCCGATAAAAAGTTTGACCCATTATTTAGATATTATGGGTATACTTGTACAAGTTAAAGTATAGCCAACAAGTTGTTGACTTCTAAGCACCTTTAATTAAACAAATTTGTATACAATTTTATGATTTATTTATACCCCATACTCAGAAGTTTACGAGCATTCTATAAGACCCATAAGTTGATCCGTTTCCCGGATTTATTACTCGAAAATGATGACCCACAGGGTATCTGTATCTCGCCGGCAGCCCGGCCACACATTTTCCCTCTAGCATTTCTATTTGTTTACATTTTTTTATTTGTTATTTGTTATTATACCTATGCCTTAGTTTTTTCGGGTTTATATTTCTTACCGGCCTGAAAGGCCGTTGGCTATTGTTGCTCTGCTGTTGCGGCTGTCAACGCCTGCCCTGGCTAAAAAACTTTACTACTTACTCGTACTGCTTGGCCAGTTGTACGAGTATCTTGTGGATACGTACTACTACTACGCTTGTTGTTGCCACTGCAGTTTATGATCAAATGTTTTCGTTAGGCCGCCCCTTTTGTTGGCTGTTTGCTGGATTTTTATTACGATTTTTTCTCCGCCGCTGCCGTAAATTTGTCTCAGCCGAGACCTTTGCCTTTTGCTCTGAGATCTGAGATTTCTTTTTCCGTTTTAGTTGGTTTTTTTTGTGTTGTATTTTGTTGCATTATTTATGGGCGTGTGACATTTTTGTGCTACTCCCATGATCAATTAATTATATTGACCACTGTTTGGGGTTTCTTTTTTGTATCTTGCCGATGTGCGTCAAGTATCTGGGGTTCCATGATGTCATGGTTCTGTCTTCTGGCGCTCACCTTTGACTTTTGCTGCTGCTTTGTGGTCAGCATGCAAAACGAGAATTCTGTGCTCTGTTCCACATGCACATTGTGAAACACACACAAAAGTTATAAACTCAAACAACAATCAGTAAAAAGTAAAAGGCTGCGACTGAGATTGCAAAAAAACACACACAACAAGTGAGAACGATTGTAGTCGACTATAAATACCCGGTTCTCAGTTTTCAACTGATTTGTATAACCTTTTTAGTCATTTGCGATGGGGAAAGTGGGAGTAACAGGTTGATTTTCGAAACCCAGATACATAGATATTGGCTCTATCAAAGTACTATACAAATGTAGCCTTTAGAGCTAAAATTGTGGACGCCACAGAATTTCGCGCTTTGCGCAGATGCAGAGGAAGGTAGCACATTTTTTAAACAAACTTGTGAAGAACTGGTATCACACAATTCTGAGTGTGCAATTATATTTTCTCTACCTATCACAGTTTCCAAAATCTAGGGACAGACAAACAGACATAGCTAGATCGATTCGGCAGATACTGATGGAAAAGCTTCGTTCTCCCTGTTATATACATTCGAACGATTCCAATATACCCTTGTTCTTTTTTATGAACCGGGTATAAAAATAACGATCGAACAGTCACCAAATTGGAGAGAGAACTGCTAACTGCTGGTGTTTCAACTTGTTTTAAAAGTTACGCAATATATAATTATTTACTATTGGGGATTTATTTTCCATAGTATTTATTTAGAATTTATTGCGGCAAAACTTTTGACACACGCGCGATTGTTGTGACTCCTCAACATCTGATCTTTGGGGTTGCGGGATTTTAACATAATAATGCTAATCGTGAACTGATATATGGGAGCATGTTTATATCAATTTTCAGGCTAATTAGCATTTGACCAAATGTTTATTAAACTGGTTTAAAAACCGTTCGCGGAACTGGTAATAATTATTTAGAAAGCCACTTACTTTTGGGTCGAACTGTACCTGCAAATGCGCCTTGAATTGTCAACCTTTTGACCAAAAAAACGCTCCCAAAAACGGCGAGTTCATCGCATATTGCTGGGCGGCAAATTAAGCATTCAGCATGCAAATTTTATAAAATTAAATAAAAGTAAATTTCGATGCGTTCCGCGATTTGACTTGACTTTGACCGCAGGAGGAGCTCCTCCTGCCTTGCTGCTCCTCCAAAAAAGGCAAACACTTTGGAGAGGGGGCAGGCGAGGGTGAGGGTGACGGTGAGGGTCCAAGTGAACGCCCAAATGGCCGACAAGTGGCGATAAAAAAAAAAACAACCGAAAATAAAACAAAAAACGACCGGGGAGCTGCAGCGGCTTTAAAATGAAAATAATCAAAAATAAAAATAAACAGCGGCGACGACGACGACGACGCTGATGATAATGATGAAAAAGATCGCTCGCCGGTTAAAATTAAAATGCAAAACGAGTCAGCACCGATGTTGATGTTGAAGTTGAAGTTGAAGTCGAAGTCGGGAAAAGGGCAAGCGTCCATCCGAAACAGAAGCGAACCGCTGGCATCTCGCTTTTAGCCGGGCTAATACAAAAGATACAGTAGCTGCTCTCGAAAGTGCAACCGGAAAAGATCGAACTATTGCAAGGCTACGGGTTTCTTTAGGGGCTTCAAACCTTTACATGAGATTGTTGAGTGTTTTTCAGGAATTTAATGTATTTCCAGTTGAGTATTCATAGGAAAATATTTAGTTTTAAGACAATTAATTGGCGTGGTTATACAAAAGTTTTCACAGAACTTGGGGATTCTTAAGAAATTTTAGGTATTTTGTTATAAAGGAATGTAAAGAATTATAATGGGGAATGTTTAGAAAAATCTTGGATATTTTAATATTTTTGAATTTTCAGATATTTCAATCCATTTTATTTGACAATTTTTGGGTGAAACGGTTCGTAGGTATCTTTTTATAAAGGAATATAATAGAGAATGTTTAGAAAAGTCTTGATTTTTGAATATTTGATTATTTTAAAATATTTTTTCCATTTTTTATGAAATTTTGGTGGTGTAGGTATATTGTTGTAAAGAAATATATTAGGAATTGTTTAGAAAAATCTTGATTTTGGAATATTTGAATATATTCAGATATTTCAATCCATTTTATATGACAATTTTGGGGTGAAACGGTTTGGAAAATAAACGCTGAAAATATCCCATTCAGAAACTGCTCATAGAAAAATGAAAATGCAAATTCCTCCCCTACAATTCTTTAGAAAATTTTTAGTAATCCCAAAAAGCTTTCGAAAAAATGCTTTTTGAAAAGTTTGGTGCAGTTGCAGTCTCCACTGTATTGCCCCCTTAATATCAATATGAGCTAAAAACAAAGAAAAAACGCTGCTGCGGCTGCGGCTGCTGCTGCGGCTGCTGCTGGCAAAGGTTATAATGCATCTCGCTGTTCTTGTTTGCCTTTTGCGCTTTTCACTCGTTGCCACTCCGATCAGCTTGCTTGCCGCTGCTCTTGCTTTGCTTTTGCTTTTAGCTCTTGGATTTGCTTTTGCTTTCGGTTTGCTTTTTGCTTTCTGCTTTTTGCTTGACTTGACTCCGAAACCTTTGACGCGAACTTATGCCCTGCGAGTGGCCATGGAATGTTGACTTGCTGTCCGTCGCCCGTCCGTCCGTCCGTCCGTCCGTCTGAGGAGCCGAGAATGGCGACGGAGAATGAGTCGCCGCACTCAGGCAGAAATCTCTGCGGAACGGGGTGCAATTGGTAGCCAGAGGCATGCACCAAAGTGACTTATAGATACCCTTTACCAGGTAGATATACGACAAGTGATTTTGTATATTTTGTACCAGTTTTTTCTTAAATTAATACCATTTACAGAATTTAGTGGGGATCCATTTTTTCAAAGCGTTTTATTGAGATTCTATCAAGGAAGATCCTAAGTAAAAATCTTTTTAATATAACAAGGCTTACAAGTTTTTATGCAATATTGTTTTTACAGAAAATGTATGCCCTATTAGGCGTATTTATTTGTATTCTTTGATTGGAAAACAATACAACATTAATAAAATAAGATATAAGATCTGTAGATTTTGGTACTCATTTTTCCGCTGGTAACTTCTCTGTAATATTTGTTATAAATTTAATATGGTATTGGAGTTCAATATTCTAAGAAACAACCTAAACGGTATACATAAAGATAGTGCTGGTATACCCTATATTTAATGGCAATACGATCTCTATGACGATAATAAGTTCTTTGGTACCATGCAATGCCTAATTAAAGCAGATTCTATGCATATCTTTTAGATATAGTATTATAAAAACGTGTATCAAAAAGTTTTTATAAAAACATCCGATCCCTTTGCTATGACTAGTCTTCCATATGACCTGCAATCTATTAAAACATATTTATATTAATCGGTAAAGTAAGTTCCCTGGTAGTGTATCATTCAATGCCTAATTTGAGTAGTACCTTTGTATATCTTACAGATATTCTTATATCAATGTAATTCAGTTCCTTTTCTCTTGCCTAGTTCTCTGTTGCAGTAGTTACCTCTCTAAGGAAGTTATAATTTCAACAGTATGTAGGTATATCTAATAGGTATAGTATAATCTTCGTGTTAGTTACTTAATTTTTCACATGTCATANCCTTATAGGTACTATACAGTATATTCTTTCTATTAGTTACTTCCTTTTCGATATTTCATCTCTCAAAACTAAAGGGCATCTAGTTGCG
Source organism: Drosophila ironensis (assembly GCA_021223825.1). NCBI lineage: Eukaryota > Metazoa > Arthropoda > Insecta > Diptera > Drosophilidae > Drosophila > Drosophila ironensis. Next base: position 128,848 of record JAJJHQ010009046.1, on the reverse strand, counting down.
TATGGAGAAACCGATCGTCTGGGGATCCTCGGCCGCCGCATGCTTTATATGCCGATGGCGTGCAGTAAGTCGCCAATGACTTTGAAGGCGACTGCGCAACAGCTTCTTGCCGCACGTCGCAGGTTCCTCCTCCGCTCCTCAGTCCGTCCAAGTGGATTCATCCTCGTATTTTTTATGTGCGGGCCTCAACTTTGCACTCTCCTCCCGAGAGTGCAGGGGCAAAACGACTTGGGACACGCACGCTGGTTGCTCTTTGGCATTGGAATTGCCTTACGTGGCATGCAAGTTGAAAAGCACGTTGCAAGCTGCAGTTGCTGCCCCAGCCGCCTCAGCTGCCTCAGCTGCACTTATTTATTGTTTGTTGTTGCCGTGGTTATGATTTGCGATTTTTTCCCGCATATCGATGGCCACTTGGCCCCTCACCCGTTTTAGCTTTTGCTTTTTTTTTTTGTTGCCCTCATATCCTCTTGGCACGGTAGCCGCCGCAGGGCGCAATTATGCCACTTGTCGGAATTTCACTCAGGCCGGGCAGGGCAGGGGCCCGGAAAAAGGCAGATGAAGCCCGCCTTTGCGCAGTCGCAGTAGCTCCACTCCACACCACACCACTCCACTCCACTCTACTCCCTCCCCGGCTTATTTTCCATCCACCTGAGGTTTTTTATCACAGTGATCCCTGGAGATTGGCTCCCTTTTTTGCGCGGAATTATCAATTGATTGTCATAGATCTTTTGGTGCCAGGTTTATATATTAACAAGCAGATGTATAAAGGGATTAGAACCTGGCAATCCTATAAAAACTTCTTAATTTCTGCAATCTTTAGAAATGGTTTCCCGAAAATATAAAATTGAGAAACTGGGAAATTGTCTCCCTTTTTTTGGGTTTTTGGCAATTGATTGTAGTAGTTCTTTTTGGCAAGATTTAACTACTTATAAAGAGTCGTGTAAGGGGATTATAACAAGGATATTCCTAACAATTTTCTAATATCTGTTATGCTTACAAATTTGATCCCAAAAATGTGCAGTTGTTGGGAAATTCTAAAACAGTTTTCCCCAAATCTGTATCTCTAGTGTAACGATAGAGAACTTTCCAAAAATGTTAAAATGTTGAGAAAATTGAAACTTTTTTGCCCTGAACTCCATGCATGGAGTTTGTCTCCCTCTTTTTTTCAAGTCTTTATCAATTAATTGTCCTAGAATTTTTTTTTTTTAACAAGATTTAAATGATATAAAGAGGCAGTGTAAAGGTATTAGAGAGTTGCTATCCCCAAAAATGCCTTAATCTATCAAAAATTTTCTCCGAAACTGCAATTATTTTTGGAATTCCCCGTAGCACCTATAAAACTAGAAAAATTTTGGAAATATTTCTGTAATATTCACTGTACCGCGTACTGGACAAATGGGGATTTTAATTCACTTGCTTGTTTTTTTTTGCCGCTGCTGTTTTCGGTCGCAGCTTGCGAGCCTAGAATCGCAAATGAGCAAAACGTGTAAATTATACGCGTCGCGGTCACAGCCCAAAGCAAATAACAAAAAGCTAAAATATATATCGTATATATCGTGTGTGTGCACATACAACACTTCTATATGTGTATCGAAAAATTCCGCCTGGCTGCGACCCAAAGTAAGCTAAGGACCGAAAGGTACATAAGCACACAAAACACGCGGCAATGCCTACTATACACTTATGTTGTGTACAGGTATACCTGTACACCTTTTGATTATTGGCTGCCACTCAAGTCGGAGTCAAGTTGAGTCAAAGTCGAGCTTGGCAGTTGTCACCCGAAGGTGTTCTCGGGCCTTGGCGACACACCCGCATCCAAGTCTTAAGATATTCCAAAATAATAATAATAAATAGTTGAAAAAGTTCCAACTTTGGAGGGAAACTATACAGCATCCTAAAGTGACACCCATTTTGGGTTTATATTTGCACTGTTTCCTAAAGTTTGCTTAGCGTTTGTCTCGGTCAAGAGTTAGTTTATTTTTAAAGAGTTTAAAAACCTCAATTTGCAGCCTCATTAGGGTCAGGTTTTCACTTCAAAGTGACAAAGAAATGCTGATTTGGAAATCATATTTTCGTAGTTTACAACCCGACTCTTGACTAAATTGAAATTTAAATGGGAAAGGTCATTATTCATAAATAGAAACGTCTTATTTCTGTGGGATTTTTTGTTACAAGTGGCAAGGCTTTGAACATTTTACAAACGTAGGTGGTCTGCGATGATTAGGCAATTCTTTGAAAGGTTTTACATTTACACTGAAATTAAATTTATTGCCAGATAATCAAGCAATAAGATTAAACGCCCAATCCATGTTGGGTTCATTAATTCCTTTTTTTATTCGACGGCAAAGTTATTTAATTTATTGAGGTGGCTAGCTGAAAGTTCATTAATTTCCAATGACCTTTTTGCCCAGCTTATTTATCCCTAATTGCATGGTAATTGATATTAATTAAAAGCTTTGGGTTGGCAGTAAAGGTTTCTTGTGTTTTTTGGGTCTTCCTCTTTGCGATGACATCAAAAAGGGTATATTGTATTCGTACGAATGTATGTAACAGAGAAAAGGAAGCTTTTCTTGATCAGCATCAACAGCGGAGTTGATCTCCCCATGTCCGTTCGTCCGTTTGTCCCTATGAAAGCCAGTGGCGTCCACAATTTTAACTCCAGGAGCCCTAAATTTGGATAGCCTATTGGTAGAGCCAATATCCATCTACATTGCAAAATTCAACCGATTACGCCGACTTTTGCCCGCGCAAATGACTGAAAATGTGCTGAAAATCAGGTGAAAACTGATTACCGGGTATTGATAGTCGCGACATTCGATCGTTCTTCTTGTTTTAAAGTTTCTTTTTTGTTGGGCCTACAAAGCGACACCTGCCTACGCATTCTGGTCAGCGGAGATATGGCAAATAATTAAACAATAACAAACAATAAAAAACACAGCGGACAAGTTAATGGCATTTAGGCTTGGTGGTGGTGTGTGCAGCCTTTTACATTAACAATTGAACTTGAACCGAGCTGCCGGTTGGCTGCAAAAACAAAACAACATAAAACAAAAAGCCAAAACAAAAATCGTTAAAAAAAAAAACGTTAGGCGCCCATAAATATTGAAGTGTGTTAACCATGACTGTAACAAATTTAACGAACGTCATTGAAATGCCATGAAAAAAAGTCCATGTAATTGTCAAGTCCAAGAGCGCGCGAAAAAATTAAAAACCCACAAAACAGCAGCAACAGCAACAGCAATAACAAAATACAAAAATATACCTAACCCAACTGCTGCTCAATAAAATCGCCGAGCAGCAGTAACAAAAACAAATAATATGCAAAGTTTTGCGCCTTTTAACCATTAAAAAAGTTGCGAGTCCAAGCCTCGAGTGGCTTCCAAAGTTGTATAAAAAAAAAAAGAAACGTTGAAACCTCACATACCACAAGGTTGATTCTCTCTTCGTATGAGCACACCAAACGGCAACAACAATTACACCAACAAAGGACTGACAACGCTTTTAGAATTCAATTAAAAAATCATTGAACGACTCTCGCCCGCCCTGTTAACAATAAAATAAAAAAAAGAGGAGAAAAAAACAAAATCGATGCATAAAAAATAAATGAGAAGAGAGTTGTGGAGTGGGCGAGGGCGAGGGGGTCAGGCCAAACGGCGACGATCATTGGCGCAGATATTGACAAAATGTCGCAACGTGAGCAGATTATTGATGAGTTGGCAAAAACAAAAGAACAATCATTTAGCAAGAGACCCAGACCCCAGAGCCCATATAGTATATCTATATAGGATCGCATCGGGTTGGCTTGGCGTTGCCGTTGGGGTTGGGATCGGCTGCCGTGTTGTATGTATCCCAAAAATGCCCGGGCTGATTAACATTTTAAAGCGATTTCAGCTGGAAGGGGCAGGCACAACCCGTAAACGACCTCAAAAGGCAGTCACTTCTGGGTTGGGGAGGAGGTTTTCAATCGGGAAGTGACAAACAGGTGGGGAATACCCTGCCATCGAGTCGTATTCCCTCCGAAAACATAGTCGATTTATGTTCAAAGGAAGTTTCTTTGATTGCTAACTTAGATAGATGTATGATCCCACAACATACAAGTTTTGTGTGATCCCTTAAACAATATGCTAACAATTTACAAACAATATTTGGAAACATCTATAGAACTTTCATGCTTTAATGGGTTGTAATCCCTAGTACAGGTAATGCATCTTTAAAACAAGTTTCATTTGCTTATAATAAAAAGTTTGTCCCCTGGGAAGTGGCAAACAAGTGGGTATTCCCTCTAAAAACTCACTCGATTGATGTACCAAGAACTATCTTTGATTGCTAACTTGGATAGATGTCTGATACCAAACACAATGTGCTAACATAGATCCTATGATACATGTTTCTCTCGATCCCAGAAATGTTGGAAAAATCATTTGGAAGCATTCGAAAATTATAGATTGAATAAATTATGTCATTTTACCAGACTGAGTTGCATTTTCAAAGAAAAAGTGAGTAGTTGTCTTTACTAAGTGTTTGCAAAGTTGTTTATGGTGCTCTCGACTTTTGTTTGGCATTTAATATTTCTTATTTATGATTCTATAGTCGAATCATTTCATATTAGATTTTCAGTACTCCGACCTTAGTTGAATCTTTAATTTCTAAGTGAAGAAATTTGTCTCATTTTTTGTAGAACTTTTCCATTGCGTTTGTCCGAGTTTTTGTCCGTCCGAGCTGGGTTGGCGTTTGGGTTTCTGTTTCTGTTTGCCTTCTTTTCACGATGCGCGTGACCCCAAGCCAAGCAAACACACTCTTGGCCATGTTTTCGAGCTGGCCTCGGCGTCGACTTGGCTTTATGACACCCAACACATCGCACAAACGCTCGATGGGTCTGGGCCCGGCTTTGGGCCTGCGTTTGGGGTTTGGGCTTGGGGCTCGGGTCTGAAGCGCGTCTGTTTGATTATTCAATTTGAAAGTTATTCATTATGCGATCACGTACTCGAAGCGGCCGAATTGTGAGCACACAGAGGTCAATGTTCGGAGTCGGAGTTGTCAATCAGCCGGCGAGTCAGCGTGGCCGAGTACCGAGTGGCCGAAAATCTTTTACCCAAATTGAAATTCTGACACATTATTTATCTGGCAAGTTAGGGCTTTGGTTTTTGTTGGCTGTGTTTTTGTGTTTTATACACATTTGGTTTTTATGTGGCCTCTAATGAAGTTTTCACTTCGGCCCCAAACGCTTTTTTACGATCCCGGAGACGTCGTCTGCAACCTCAAATTAGTTGCCGCCAGAGTTGCCACAGTCGTTAAACGCCAGCAGACTAGCAGACCGTTTCCTGTCTTGTCCTTGCCACCGCAAATGACAAAAAATTAACAGACCAGCGATCTGTGATCACTTTGGCCTGCCCTGAAGACTGCCCGCCTTCCGCCTGCCGCCTGCCGCCTGCCGTTGCACCTTCGCATCTAATCTCCGTCATTGGGAAGGGAGCCAGTAGATGTCGAGGATAGAAGATGGCAAGCTGTAAAATTGCCATTAAATTGTTGCCCGTTCCTGTTGATTTTTATGCCCTCCAGCCTCCACAGCCGCCACACTCGAAGAATTTCCCAAAGCCACCAAGGCAAGTGAAGTTTAGAGATACATCTGCAATTTTTCCCAATGCACGGGAATAGTTAGCTCATCGCCGTTGACTTCCTCTGGCGCTTTCTGTGCTATTTACACTTTTGCCTTCTGCCTTTTTAGCCAAAGTTGGAGGCATTCGTTTTTTATGTTTACTTAGCCTCCTCGCAGTCCTTTTGGCCCGCTGCCATTTTCTGCAACTGCTGATGATGTCTCAATTAGTTGGTCTCTTGTGGATTTTTTTTCGGATTTTTGCGGCTTGCCCCGAAGAGTTGCAGGAACTATTAAAAACAAAAGTGCTCTTGTCTCTGTTTGCCATTTCACGGGGATCGTTATCTTGCAGCCGGATATTGCGAGCATAGTGATTTATCTCGCAGATAATAATGATACGAGCGAGGAGGAGAGCCCCCTTGCGTATCTTGTGTACCTCGTGCCCCTTTGTTGGCCTGCCTGTCAAAAGCATGTAAATGATCTTTGGGCCCTCTCGCTTATCTCGCCACAAACCGGGCAAGTTTGCTCCAAGTTTGCCCCAAGTTTGCGCTTCGTTTGGATCCAAGATTTGCTGTATATAAAACTCTGACCGGAGTCTTTCAAAATATCTGTTTAGTCAGCAAACATGATCTAATTTTGTAAACCCCGTGGAAGTGTTTACCGATAATGTTCTTGAGGTAACAAAGTTAAATGGAACTTCACTTTTCATGGAATCTGATTAGGATTCTTTCGTTTCTTTCATATGACTTAGATGTCTTTAAAAGTATGAATTATGGGTAGCAAATCAATAGAAAATCCCTAAAAAAAAGGTCAAAGTCAATGAAATTTAAGCAGAATTTATGATTTTTCCCATATTTTGTTAACTTTTATTTATCCATATCTGCTCACAATTTCAAACATTTTTTCATAGAAACCATATCCCTTACAAAGATCTACTAAACCCTAAAAAAAAATGTATTGTATGCATTTCTGTACCAAGATCACCACAAGACTTCATCTTGGCTTTGTTTGGACTTGTCNGTATGAATTTTGGGTGGCAAATCAATAGAAAACCCCTGAAATAAGTCTTCTAAGCCCTAGCAAAATGTATTGTAAGCATTTCCCAACCGAGATCCCTCCAAGATTTCATTTTGGCTTTGTTAGGACTTGTTTGGAAATCCTTGAAAGGTACCTTTGGAAATACTTTTGCAGGATTTATGCTTTTCCAATATCTGGCCACATTTATTGCGCCACAATTTTATACATCTTTTCCATGAAACCATATCCCTAAAAATGACCGAGTAATCCCTGGTAAAATGTATTGTATGGATTACCCAAGCGAGATCCCTCCCAGACTTCATCTTGGCCTTGTTTGGATGCGGTTCCTTTGCCCTAACTTCCATGCAAAGAACCTCACTCTCCTTTTGGGCATCCACTAATAGTTCACACACGTTCGGAGCTGTCGCCAGATCTCCGGCATCCAATCCAAACCACTCCATATTCTCCTCCCCAATCCTGACCAGAGCCCAAGGGGGGGCGAATTATGCAAAACTCTCAGGCAACCCGTAACTGTACAATATGCATATGAGGCGACGCGGAGACAGCCCCACGTTTATTATCCCCCAGCCCATCCAAAAACCCATACAAATCCACTCCAAGCCATCCATTCTTGGCCACTTTTTGTGGCTTTTCCGCCTTGGTTTTTTTTTGGGGAGACGCGGGGACCTGCAGCATAATAGTTCAATCACTTGTCGCCTCCAAAGCGCATTCATCTCCGTCGGAGACGTCCCTTTCTCTATTTGTCACAAACACCAATTTCGTGTGACAAATTTGTATGGCCCGGGCAAACGATCTTTTTGTGGCTTCGCTGGGGTTTTTACTTGTTTTTTTTTTATTTTTGTTCGTAGGATTGCCAAATATGGGGACTCCTTCTTGGAGAAGATGCCTGCCTGCGCGTTGGGGAGTACTTTATGCCTAGATATGTGACTCTGGTGCGAGTGTATTCAAATGGGCAAGGCAGCCAGCCACAACAACTGCGGCAAGAGACGAGGTCTGGTGGTACCTGCCTGCCTGCCTGCCTGCCTGCCCCGTTGTCTTGTGGCAGTTTGTCGCGCATTTAAAATGCAAATTATCATCATTATGATGGGCCATCATCGTGCCCGTCTTCCCAACTAAAATCCCATCATCATCATCGTTACGATCATTGGGGGACAGCCTCCTGCCTCCTGTCGCCTGCCATCCGAGGAGAGGTTGCTTGCTGTTGGCAAATTATTACCTTGGCCAAAGTCATAAACATTTTGGCATGTCTTCACGTGCCACGATCATCATCATTACGATCACGATCATCATCGCGATCGATGTTGGGCGAAGGGGACTGACTCAAAGTCAGTCATAAATTTGTCACAAAAATATATATACTTACATAAAGTTGCCCAGTCTTGGGTATCCCTGAGGGTTTCAGTGTTTCTCTGCGCGATTTGTCAATCCGTCAATGAAGCGCCGTTGTTTGGTCGCGGGATTTATGAGGGAGTTGCTCTTTTTACTCGGCTTCCTTAATCCAATCCATCAGCTTCCAGGGATTCGGAGGTTTTTTTGAACTTTGGATGCAGCAAAAGCAATCAATTCGGGAGGGGGAATTGCAAGCAACACCTTAGATTTCTTGGATACCACAATGATATTCTAGCGATTCTTTCAAGATATATAACCAAGATATTATCACATTTGGTAGCATCTTCCCTCAGATTTTGTAAATTTTGTAAATTCATTGTTAAACCTGTGGTTTTGATGCTTAAACTATAGCGTAAATTCGTTATATATATTTCTAAATATTAGATAGCAGGAGAACCTAGACATCGTATGATCCTAGGGATTACGCAAACAGGGATCTCTTTGCTATTTTGTCAATCCAAAGTAAAACCTGTGGCATTGAGGCTTAAACTACATCTCGAATTCGTTCTTTTACATTCTAAATATTAAATATTCTTTACGAACATCTTATTTTATAGTCGTAGGAAGTGTATATTGAATTATTCTATCTCATAGCCGGGATTACCACACTGTTTGAAGTTAAAGTATGATCTATGATACCAAATTAGGAGATTCTTGATCTTCGGATAGAATTTAACTCTTTGAAAAAGTTTAACTATTGTTTATTCATTTTAGAATCCATAGTTTCATTATTTTTATAACAGATTTCAAGTGGGAATACCATGATCTAGGTTCTATGATCCACCCATTGCATAGCAATTACGTTTACTGTCAAATGTTCGTCGGGTTATTTCTGATGTTTTTTTTTTTCGCTGTCTTGTCACCGTGCCGCACATCCATTATTATGTTCGATCTTTTGTCTGATGGGGCAACTTATTCACCTCACCCTCTATATTTATCGAAGCTCTTATTGTTGTTGGTGTCACGCGCTGCTATTATGCAAATATTGAGCTGTTAAATTGTATGGTGCACGCGTTATTTATTCTTTAGGTCTTTATTCCCCCTCCAAGCAAAGCCATGCAATGCAATGCAAAATGATGCGATGCGATCCTATGCGATGCGATGCGAAAGCGATAAAATAAATTGGGAAAAATTAAAGACACTCCATATAAATCGTTGATTGTTTATGTGCCTGTGCATCATTATGTGCCCATTTATGTTGCATAAATTACAGCGTTTGCAGAAATAGCAAATCAATCGATCGTTTTCCTCTTTCTTCTGTTGTTTTGTAAGGCAAATCATCGAGGAAGTCGTAATCGTTAATCGGCGAATATTCATTTCGGCTAATTGTTTCAAATTGTTTTTAGCCAAAAATTCGGTTGGGGGAAAATTTATTCATTACCAAAGAGACTAGATTTTCCATTTAGGAAGTCATTAATAAAATAGGGAATAATATCAATTCTTTGGATGTCTTAAATAACATTTTTGTGTTTTAATTTTCAAGCTTTTTATTCCCCAAGCTGAATTTAATTTTCATGATCATGATGATATTTCATGATTTATTTTTGCAATCTAATTCTGTATAATTATTCAGAAAATTGGCCCTGCATTTTGAGTGTTTGCATTAAGTATTTAAAAAAAAACGTTCTGAAAATTAGGTATGGTACTGTTTATTCGAGAACATCATTATATTAGTGACTCATTAAATGTAGTTCTCATTTAAATTCATTAAATTACCTAACGACTTTTTAAGAGCTGAAAATACAACACAATTTGTGTTGAATCATTATTTGTTAAAGGAAAAAGTACCTATTTAAAGATCTACAACTGCTTTAAAAAAATCCCCATTAGTATTCACAATACAGACACAGACTAATATTTCTTCTTATAAATTAGAATCAAAATTAAATCATTAATAAATTAGACTCAAAAATAAATCAATCATTAATTTCTTCGACCCCAAACTTCTTACTGATTTTACTCATAATTAAATCATTAATAAATTTCCTCTGTCCCGAAAATGAGACTGAAAATTAAATCATTAAAAAGATTCTTCTTCCCGACATTTCTTTTTAACCTAATTTAAAATGAAATCCTTAATTTATTGGCCTAAAATATAAATCATTAATAAATTATTTCCTGGAATTTCTTGTTAATTAGACTCATTTAATTGTTCGAAATCAACTGATTAAATTCATTATTCATTTGTTTCGTTTTGTGTTTCCTGACTCATTTTATATTTTTATTATTTTTTAATCCCTATCTGACTCAGCGTTTATTTTTTTAACATTTTTTTTTTGCTTTGTTGCTTTTGGCTCAGTGCACTCGGAGAACAAGTGTGTTGACCTATTTTTAGGGTTACTCCTCGCCTGCCACCCGCTCCCTTGGGGCCCTCGTGGCCCTTGTGTCCCTTGCCCCTTATCCCTTATCCGCTGCTCTTTGTCATTCGTGTTGATGCCGCATTGCAGCACGTACAAGACATAGCTGAAAATGAATAAGTAAATAAATACGATCTCCCCGGCCCGTGCTCTCTTACTCTTGCTCTTGCGCCCGCGCCCGCGCCGCTCTTCCCTCTTCCACCCACAAAGTGAACTCTGGTGAACTTGTGAACGAGAAATGGCGACAAAAGCAAAATGGCAATATCAATCAATTCGAGTCGCCATCGCTCCATCGCTCCATCGCGCCATCGCCAGGAGCCTTTTTCTTCGGGGGTGCGTGCGACTCTTCTTTGCTGTAAGAGAGACCCGGCCGGAGAGTGTGTGTGCGACCGAGTCAACGGTCGTGTTGTTGTTGCGTCTATATTTACACTTGTGGCCTCTTATCAAATGGCAGCGGCGCAGTTGACTTTTTTGACGTTTGTGTGTGCCCGCCGCTCTCCGCGCTCTTCTTTTTGTTGCTCCCTGTGATCTCTACATATACTGCGTGTGTACTCTCCCATGTTGTTGTTGTTGTTGTTGCCTTGGCTGCTGCTTTGACTTTTGCTCTGCATTTGCCTTTGCATTTGTTGTTGCTGTTTCTGTTGCTTTTGCTGTTGCTTTGTGTGTTATTTTAAAATTCAAAAGAAACAGCAACAAAAATCAAAGCAAAAAACAAGCAGTTCACACAAATCGTTAAATAGAGTATCGAAATGCATCACAAAATGCCAAAATCATGGGGATTTCCATGTAAAAAGGGTAAAATAAATATCCAAAAAATTTCCCATTGAACTTGCCAAGAAACCCAAAAAAATGTATTTACGCAAATTATGCAAAAGAATTAAAAAAAAAAAAACAAAAATAATTTTCCCAGAAATTCGGAAACTAAAAATTTTGATTGCCATATTTAAGCAATCATTTCACGAATTGCAAAGAATTTCCAAAATAAATATTAAATATCTGTTTTGTCACGGCTTTTTGCTCTATCCAGTGATATATCCTTTTTTTAATGTCTTCGTCAAAAGTTTCAATATTTTGTATAATTTCCCTGTATTATTTTGGTGAGCAACTTTGTCTTCCCGCTGAATTTTCAGGGATATATTTTTTGTTTAATTTCTTAAATTTCTCCATCAAAATTTTCAGTATTTTGTAGATTTTGCCATTGCTATTACGATAATTGTATTGCCACTGGATTGTAACCCACTCTGGCCATGAAAATGTTAGTGTTAATTCTGGAGAAATTCTTTGTAAAAGAATTTTGGGTGGGCAATATTGTACTACTTCTTTTGAATTTTGTTCCCCTCTATCCAGGGATATATATTTAGCTAAATTCCTGAAAAACTCTTTGTAAATAAGTTTATTAATTTGTGGAACTTGCCATTGCTATTCGTGTGAACAAGATTGTTTAGTTTGATTTTGTTTCACTGAAAGCAGAGCCGCGGAGCGCGCCCCTTGTGCGATAAGTTCGCGTGCAAAGGTTCTGAACCGCTTGAACTTGCTTGTGTGTGGAACCCAAGGCCCAGACCAGACACCATTCAACATTCAACATTCAACACTCAATAGTCACCAGCAAAACGGCAGCAAATGTGTTTGTTTCTATATATAAAACGGGCGTGCATATACTCGCATGCATACACTATATAAATGGACTGTATAACCCATATACTGGCCATTGGCGAGCAGGAAATTATACTATTGACTGCCTTCTGGGCGATCGTGTTTAAGATTTATAATTGCACATTAAGCATACGCCCTGTCTGACGTCGCGTCGCGTCGCTTCACGTAGCGTCGCGTCGGGGGTGCCGAATGCTATACTAAATAAATGAATGTTTTAATCACACCCAGACGGTTGTGGTTGATAAAACGATTAAACACCGTTGATATGCCAGAAAACAGGATAATTGGTGACTTGGGGGATTATGGGTTGATTGCCTATTAAGTATACGCCGCGTTGTCTGGCTAATCGACGCACAGTTTGGCTAAAACCCATAAAAATCAAGGCAGGAGGAAACTTTCTCAGGATTTATGGTTTACGACATATTAAGTATACGCCAGGTGTGCAAGTAGTAGTCATGTTATCACTTGGACACTTTAACTGATTTGGAATACCCATTAAATATAACTCTATTAGTGTCAAGTTTATTAAAATATTAAGAACGATTATAGTCGAGTGTCTTTAATAATATCCAGAATCTAGGAGTTTATACGGACAGACGGACAAACGGACAAGGCTATTTTGGCTCAACTGTTGATGTTGATCATTAATTTATATACTTTAAGTGGTCAGAGACCATTCCTTGATAAATTTTTGGGCTTACAACATATTAAGTATACGCCAGGTGTGCAATCAGTTAAAAACTTTAGCTATATTATCACTTGGTCGCTGCAATGATTCGCCTCGAATGAAACCCAATTAGTGTCAAGTTTTACGGGAAGAACAACCCTAAAAATATCACCGTGCCCCTGCACATTTGAATTCCTTCGATACAATTGCCATTTTATGTGCACTATAACCTTGCCCCATCAATCTCGGACCTTAACTGGCTTTCAGCGGCCCCATAGAACGTATGGCCGCCAAAAACACATTAAACAAGTTGCGGATGCTGCTGCCACACTCACAACTTGTTAACAGGACAGAGCACAAGGGGAAACACGCCCCAAAAAACCAAAACAACAAAAAATCTAAACATCAAGCCATGGATTCCGGGGCAAGATCAAGTTCGAGTCCCAGCAGAGCTTCAGAGCTGTAGAGCTGTAGAGCTGCAGAGCTCTGGCCTCCTCATTCGCTTTGGCCATAAATTTGTGGCGAACCGAGCTTGAACTCGTATGAAATTTATGTGCAACATGCACCGATTTTGCCAGCTATACATTACAACTGCTACACATGTTATATGGAGATAGAGGAGCACATGGACGTGGACTGACGGGAATGGACTGGAGTCTCCTCTTAGCGGCTTTCTTTATCGCCAAATATCAATCAAGACTCTGTTGAAATTCGCTGCACTTTTGAGGCTTCTCCTTCAGCGGCATTACTATATAAAGTTCGGGAGTTTGTGGCTTTTATCGACTCGAGAAAATCCGTAGATCCGCAGTCGGGGGAAATTCAACGGCGGTGGTGAATGCCTGGAAAATAGATTAGGAAATGTAGGAAACTCTATTGGGTCAATAAGCTTATAATGATGGTTTTATGAATTGCTTCTTGTAGATTTTAGGTAAATCTTGTTTGTTGATATTTCTCAAACTTTGTGAAAATAGGTAAAAGGCAGGATTGGAAAAATCGATTAAAGATATTTCCTAGTTTAATTGCCCATAAATCCATGACGTCCACTTGTTTGGATAATTTTTGTGTAATCCTAAAAAATATCTATATTTCTTTGTTGATAATCCCCAAACTTTGTTGGAAAAATCCATATAATTACAATAATTCCCGTTCTTTCCCTCTTTGGATACAACCTTTTCCATCTTCCCTGCTTGTATGCCCCAAAACTTTGTCATAAAACCTCCTTACATCACTTCCGTTAATATCCCGATCTCACCTTGTTAGGATAAAACCTCTTCGATCTTGGCCAAATCTTTGGCCGCTGATGTATTAACCAAAGTTGGGCAAACCGTTTTAGTGGCTTAGCCGGGCGACTGGCTCTTTTAATTGCTGACAAATTTATAGAGCGATGCACATTAATTCGCTGCGCCTAAAATCACAGAAGTGCATTAGCCGAGGAGACTCGGGAAGAAGTCGGCGGGGCTCTGGTCCAACATCATCATCGCCATCACCCGTCGCGCAAGGCTCAACCTCAATCCCAAATGTGCAGCCAATGTGCAAATGTTTTTCTCCTACTTTTTGCATCTTTTTTTTTGTTTTACGATTATTATACCACTGTTGCCCGGAGTCTGGTGGCTTGTGGCTGCTGGCTGGTGGTTGGTAGTTGGTGGCAAGCTGCCTGCTTTCATCTAAAACCAACAGAAACCCGGCCCCGGCTTCGATGCTAGCGGGCAGACACGATCTGTTAGTCCCGCCGCGGCCCGTTCATTTAATTATCGAATTTAATTAATCTGCACTTGATTTCCTCGCCTAAACCCAGACGCTGGCTTCTCTTTTTTTTGTTTGCGGTATCGTGGCAGGTGCCTTTGAGGCATTTGCACATCTGGTTTGCCTTCTAATTTCCCCCTTTGTTGCAACCCCCTTGCCGGTCCCCGCAATCTTATCGGCATCAATTGGCAAATTGTTTTTAGGTTTTGGTCGCTGCTTTTGTTTATGGCTCCCTCTTTTATTTGGCACCATTAAAATGTGGTTCGCGTTAGTTTAATTGCCAAAAAAAGGCATCTAACATAAGATGCTGCATTTGTTGCAGGCAAATGAATAGATATTTTTCAATGTTTGCCGCGTTTATTGATTTATTTTCAAGGGGTGTGTTTGCTGATATTCACACCTATCCAAGAAATTTGTTTCCCTTTTATACAATGTATGTTACCTTAAGGTAGAAAAGGAGACGGAGACGTATCCGACCCTATAAAGTGAATGAATATCTTCTGAAGCATCAACAGTCGAGGAGATCTAGCTCTGTCCGTCTGTCCGTTTGCTTGCCCGTTTGTATAAATAAATCGTTCTCCAAAATGGTAAGATCTAGAGACGTAACTCTTTTTGCCTTAGATTCGTGTTATGTGTACGCAAATCGAGTTAATATTACAATGTTGCCACACCCCTTTCCGCCTTTGCAATTTGCATAAAACTATTTTTTACTACATCTCTGAAATGGTATGATCTAGGGGCAAATATATTTTGCTTGCTATTAAAAATGATGTTATTTACCAATCTGAAAAGTTTCATAAACATTGAACAACAAATATGGAATATTTGACCAATTCATATGTTACCCATCTCGTTGTCTCTTGTCCTTGGGCTTGCATAGCAGAATCTTCTCCTTATTCAAAGCAAAATCAAAGTCAGTTGCCTGCCCCAAAAGGGTGTCAAAAGCTGAAGATCATGGCAAGTGGCACTTGCCAGTGGCAAGGGCTGTTTTTGCAACCTCGCGACCGCATTGTTTTGGGGTGCTGATATAGTATGTGGTATAGTTTTTGTGGCAGCCCGGCAAGCCACAGAGGCATGGCGCACACGCGAATATGCAACGGAGCAGCAACATTAAACATGCAACGCAGAGCCAAGAAATCGGGGCGAACATCTAGTAAATTTATGAACCTGAACCTGGGCCACCACCGCCACCATCGCCAGCAACAGATGCGATGCGGCCAGGAGGAGAAGGAAGGAAGGAAGGCAGGCAGGCAGGCAGGAAGGTTGAGGCTGCCAATGGAGTTGCAGTTGCAGTTGCATTCGCTGTTGCTCGAGACTGTGGCAAGTGTGGCGAGTGGCGGGGAAAATCAAGTAAAAATCAAATTAAAACCAGAGCAGGCAAGCACGAAATTTCTAAGGAAATTTCACCCCGTATGTGGCATGCAACAAGATGTGTTTTTTGTGCTTTAGTTTTTGTGGTGAATGACCAAAGCCAAAACCAAAAGCAAAACCAAACCGAACCGAACCGAACTGAACTGAACTGAAAACCAAAAGCGCAGCAAGGCGAGGCGAACAAGAAGCGGTCGAAGTGAGATAGCGACGACGAGAAGATGAAAAACCTGTGCTAATTATTATTTAGAGCTGGCCTGCCAGCAATCTGCACCAATTTAACCAAATAAGGCGCTTTTAGCGGCCAAATGCCTTGCGCCGCACCGCCTTGCGTTGCATGCAACGGGCGAACGTTACGGGATGGGATGGCTTGGAATGGAATGGCGGAATGGTCTGGGTTGCTATGGGTTGGGTTGGTTTGGGATGGGATGGGTTGGGGATCGGATTCGATCCGAGGTGGAGAAATCTCTAGCTAAAAGTTGAAAGGCCTCTTCTGTTGCTCACTCGGGTGTGCTGGATGGCTGGCTGGCTGGCTGGATGGCTGGCTGGTTGCGATGCACCTGTTTTACAGGAATCCAGAACCAGCGTCGTTGTCGATAATAAACTTTAATGCTAATAGTGGTTGTACATCATCTGCAATGGACCAAAAAACGACAAGGTGGGGTCCAGCGATGCCAGCGTGACACGATCTCTGTATGCTAATTGAATTCCCAGAAATGAAATCGCCCGATCGTTGGATAGATGATGTGTGGAAATTAGGAAAATTACTATACTTGGAAACAGGGAGCTGAATGGGAGCCATATGTCATGAGGTTTTGTGTAAATAGAGGATTATACGTGGGTCACAAGATGCGTTTATTGTTTTAATTCTAATAAACCAAATGGGTAGACCTGTATGAATTCTCTATTATTAAAAGTAATCATAATAAATCCTCAGGCTATTGAATATAATTCCCTATATATATTATTTTGAGTGACCTAAGCTTTGTGATACTTGTTCACCATTTTGAGGTCTTACAGAAGTAAATACCAGTGTTTTTATAGATGGGTTAGAAGTTCTGATACTATTTTTACCATCCTATTGCCTCTTTAGAGTTAAAACTTTAATAAAATTTATATTAAATGATGTGTTGAATATAAAAACACTTATAAAATTGATTACCTTTCGGCATCTTTAGAGTTAAAACTTAAATAAAATTCCCCTAAAATTGATGAAAGTGATATAATATACCACCTTGGTGCCTATTTAGAGTCAAAACTTAAATAAAACTGCGTTGAAATTGATGAGAGTAAAGAAATAGATCAAAGAATCAAATCCCTTAATATCCATATGGTTTCTGATGAGCATAATCAACTGGGGGCTCTCAGAAATTGAAGTTAAATTTGATTTAATGGGATACTCCCTAAGAATACCTCCCAGGTTAGACGGCTCGTGAGTCACGCACAAATCTCCGTTGGATTTGCGACTATTGCTCTGGCCCCTGGGCCTGACACTTGTCTCTGGGCGACCGTGATGAGAGGTTGGCTTAAATCAAATTCCATTAAAGCAATTATGCAGACCCAGGCCATGGATGGAGCTGCAGCATAGGCTACCAGCTCGTCTCAATGAGAAGCGCAAAGAGAGGCGCAACGCAGGCGCATGCGCAGGCGCACACATGCTGCAAGAATGAGCGGTACCAGTTTGTCCAGTTCAAATGGCAGAGGTGTTAATAATTTATGAAATTTTTCCTTCGGTTCTTGGCCACTTTTTTTTTTATTTTTTACTTGACTGCCCGTTATGGCGATGCAGAATCTTGGGAGGAAAATCATTTGCCATTTGCCATTTCCGCCTTGCGCCGCCGCGCTCTGATTTGATTTGAAATTTCAATTTGTTGTGGACCTGTGGGGAGAGGTGTCATGATCCGTTAGATCGCTTTGCGGTTGTCCGTTCCAGTTCCAGTTTGCTTTATCTTTCGCTTTTTTATTTGATTTTCTTACCTATTTTTTATGTTTTTATTAAGCAAACCCCCCGCCCCTCCTGTCACCTGACCGGTTAATCAATTAATTGCTGAAAAGCCAAGAGAAATCTCCGCGGGGCGAGGTTATTAAACGCTTTTTGCACAATCAAGTTCGTGAACTCTATGGACAAGCCAGTGAACCGCACAATCTGGGCAAATATTCGCGCAGCTTTGTTTTCATTTTTGGTGTTTTTCCGAGATTGCTATCCCATAAAGATAATGAATTTGTCCGGCCGATATGACAAATGTGAAATACGATCCACACAGCCAGCTAGAGATCTCTAATGAACTTTGTATTACTTTCACCCAACAATTGAACTGGCGGTTGACAAAAGGCCAGGCCAAATATTATCAGTGAAACGCGCGCCCCACAATCTTTAACACCTTTTGATGATCTAATAAATGCGACATGATTTTCAAAAACCAAAAGAGCAGAAAAGGCTGAAAATAAATAAAAAACAGGGGGAAAAAACGTCCCAAAGAATTGAGAACAACAAAGGGGGGGAAAAGTGTACACAAACGCCGACGAAAACATTGTGAACCATGAGAAGGCCATATACGCGTACTAAGCCCCCTATATAGGAACACATACTCCATCATCAACGTGGCGATGATCATTACAAACATACGTATATAGTTCAACCGCTGGCACTTGGACAAACAAGGCGATAAGACCCCGGCGACCAGAGAGCACAGCACTTGAGATACAAGAAATCACGTTAAATGGAAACTGAACTCGAACCCGCACCCGAACCCGAACCCGAAGTCGTTCTGCTGGAAACTCGGAGCGGATCCGAGCAAGGCACCGATACTCACGGGTCAAAAAGTTGCACAACATAAGGCTAGGGTTACGTTTTCAAATGGTCTTTCCCCAAGGCAAAGAAAGAAAGTTTAATAGGAGTTCTACATCCCACTGGACACACCAAATTACACAAAATAAGACTCTAAAGTTACATAGACTTACCCGGCTCACAAAAAAAAGTCATAGTTGTACGAAATATATAACTGTAAAAATAGATTATACGAAATACATAACCCACTTGACACACCATACCTCATATAGATAAACAACAATTACCCGGTACACAAAATAATTCAGTAGATTTCCAGAACTACCAGAGCAATGCAGAATCCAATAGTTATGGATCAATATAGGTGCCAACAATAAGGCTAGGGTTACGTTTTCAAGAATTAAAGATACCAAAGTTACATAAACGCGGTACAGAAAGAAAGATGCCTCCCATAGATGAACTAGAATTACCCGGTACCCAAAAGAATTAGTAAATTCTTAGAATTACCAGAGCACAGCAGAAACCGATACTTATGGGTCAAAATAGTGTCTCAAAAAAGGGTAAATAACCTTATTTGACTACACAAATTTAGGTATTTCTCTAGGGTTACTAAAACTACTCCTCCCACTTGACACTCAATCCCTCTAAAGAACTCCAATTACCCGGTACTCAAATAAATTTGTAGATTCCCCGAGTTACACAACAGAAATAGTTTCATATCTCTTCCCCACAACAAATAGACACCATTCAATTGAGCGGGATGAACAAATTCTGAAATTGATTGCACATGCAATCAATTTGGTTTTATAACCCAAATATTTCCACAACTTCTGGGCAAACTTCTTCCCTGTTTGCCCAAGTTACAAATATGTATATCGAACAATTACCAGCCACAATGTATAATTGAATGGGGTTGGTGGGGTAACAAATGATGGTGAAATAAAATGGCAAGCCATTGAAGAGGCCACCCGAATCGGTTCAGGGCCTTGTGGCCCCCAATCGCTCCCATTCACACTCGAATCCCGAAGCCGAATCCCATTCCGATTTCGATTCCGATTCCGATTCCGAACCAGAGACCCTATTTATCAGCAGTATTACCTTCTTGACTTATTTATAGTATTTTGTTTGTTTACTCCTCCAATGGAAGAGGGAACAAAGGTTGAACCCTGTGGTGGCCCAACTACAGCGTTTGCATAAAGGCTAAGAGGGGAAGTTATTTGCTTTTCAAATGAGGTCAAAAGAAATAATAAAATTCAGCTGATAAGCTGAGTCCACCACCGACCGACCGACTGACTGACTGACTATCCATGAAAGTCGAATGTGAGGGCCTCAAATCAACTATCGATGATTGCCAGCCAGGCGGCTTGCGTCAGAGGTTATGCTCTAATTTGGGATTTTTCCCCAAGGTCCCTAGACTCCAGACCCAGACGCTCGAGATGTGACCCTTCAGCGGCAGCTGTTTTGTTTGGGTCACCGAAAGCTCCTCCAAACCGAAGGCAATTTATGGGCAATTGTAATTATTATTTGTGTGCCACAGTGCCAGTGCATGTGCGCTGCGTCGGGTTGTATTATTTTTTATTTGCTATGAAAAATGGATGGTCATGTGACAGGTCGGCAGCTGTGTTTGCACCGAATGGCAATGAACTTTTGTCGCATTTGCCGCTCTTGACGCTTTTGACGCTTTTGAGAACCTAGTAGACGTTCGATGCGATGGTGGTGTGAACGGGATGGTGAACGTGAACGTGAACGTGAACGTGTCCGGTCCTAAGTTTTCAAAGTCGCTGTGACGATGGCTGTCTATTAGTACTATTGACACTTGCCGACCCGGTGGCGGTGACCGAAATGCGGCCTGTCACTGCGGCGGATCACTCGCAGATACACTCGCCCACAGATACACACACACATACACTCGTACCTGGGGCAAAAAGCAGAGGGAAAAAAAAACACAACACAACACATTCAACTGGAAAAAGTCAACAGTGTCGCGCATGGCACATGTTGCTTTGCCCAGCTCTCTATCTCTATCTGTATGCCTCTATCTATCTCTTCTATCTGTATCCCTATCTCACTTTTGTGCCAGCGTTTTTTTAGTTGTGTTTTTTATACGCACCCAACCCCCCCAACCCTGGCCCCGCCCCCGCGACCCTATCGGCCATCGTCATGATCATCATCCATCGCACACCATCGTCATTATCGTCATCGGCTCTCGACATTCGGCATTCGGCACTTAGCACCATTGGCACCACCAAGCGATGCCAATCAGACGGGGTCTTTGGGGACGCGAGCGAGCTGACCGAGCCAACAACCCAGCAAACCAACAACCCAACGGCCCAGCGATCGAGCGACAAAAAACCAACAAAAACCAACAAAAAATCAACCAACTTAAATGGCCCTGCACAGTGGGCTACAATCGGGGAATACTCGAGCCAATTTGGGGTACCCCCCAGGGAGGGAAGCTTACCGTTTCAAGAAATAGAAAATCCTTATAGGGTAAAACCTTTTGGATACTATAAGAATTTTAGAATTAGTTGATGCAAATTTGAATTCGAGTTTTAAACTTTAAAATAGCCTCTACCAATACCTTAAGTAACAGCCCAGTGATCTAACGACAACAAATTAACAATCAATTTGGAGGGCCCTGCACAGTGGGATTCAAATAGGGAATACTCAAGCTATTTTGTTTACCTTTTAAAGAAAAATATAATCCTTCTAGGTTAATAAAATTTGGGTCCAAAAGAATTTTAGGAATAGTTAATACAAGTTTGAATTAGAATGTAAACGTTAGAATACCATTTGCAATTCCTAGCGATAGAATAGAATTCTTATAGGGTATCAAAATTAACATCCAATATGAATTTGGCGTCAAGTTTTGAACTATAAATTAGTATTTACAATACCTAAATTAAGAAATTTACAAAGTGCTAGAGCTTCTATTGTTTTTATACAATGTTAATGTTAAATCCTTAAATTCTTAAAAAAAAAGTATGGGTTTCTTTAACATATTTCTTGACTGGAAAACTAAATAGTTGTGGGAACTTAACATTAATTTATTAAAAATATACCAATAACAAGGTGATGAGGAAGTTAATAAGTCAAAACACTTGTATACCAATAATATTGGCATATAAATCGTAGTTGGAATTAAAATAATGAATTTAAAAATCAAAAAAAAAAAAACAAAGTAGTTCGTGACCAACCGATCAAGTCAAAAACTCTCCCCCAAAGAATTTTTAAGATCAGTTTTCTAGTTTTCACTGAATGAAAACTAGTGGAATCCACTGTTCCAGCCACTTTGGGGCGGTTGTTTTCGGTTTTTTCTCAGCTCTTTTTGGTTCTGGATAGCCACAACTTAATTTCTATGCTAACCAATGATAAACTTAATTTTACGATAACGCCCGATCAACTTATTAAACTAGTATGCGCATATACCTGCGGAAGGGTGAAACTCAATACGAACGAAATCGACGGGGAAGCCAAGCCAACTGCTGGGTTTCTTAACCCGAAACCACTGCAACTCTTGGCCCGGCTCCGACTCCGGTTCGGGTTCTAGGTCTGGTTCTGTTTCTGTTTCTGTTTCGATTCGGCCTCCGATTGTGCGGGGATCGTTACCGAGCCTAAAACTACAAATTGTTGTTAATTTCGCTTGTAAATATTTCATTTAATTATTTATGTGCCGTGCTGTTTGGCCGCTAAACATGTGCGGCCACTGTACAGTGTACACCAATGGAATCCAGACCCGATGGCGGTGGGGCTTCCATCAATTTACACCTACAGGCCGCCGGAGGGATTGGGTTTGGGTTTGGGTTTCGGTTTTGGTTTCCAAGCGATTCCGCTTGGCCGGCGGGCAGTTAAAGGTCAACGCTTGCCTACACGCATTTGCTTTTTGAAATTAAAAATCAATTATTTGTATGCCATGCAAACGGACATAATTGGCCGTATAAAAAATGTACAAAATAATAAAGCAGCGGGCAAATAAACAATTTGTTTGGTGGGGGAAATTGAAGTCACACCATAAAAGTTAATATCTTTATGGCTTACCCCTGGAATACTGAATCAATGCTGAATTTTATCCCTTATCCGTATCTGTATCTGTATCGGTGAAAGTGCGTAATTCTGCCCCATTGTGTTGCCTTCAGTCTGGGCTTTACTTTTTTTTGCTTTTTGTTTGCTTAATTGTTGCTTTTCCGGGGCCTGTACTGTACTGTACCCTACGTGGTGCGATGTGCACTTCTCACCCCGGTAATTAGCTTAGGGGTTCAACGCTGCAGGTCAATGGTTTTGTTAACATATTATAAGTTATTTTAACCTTTGGCCGATTTGCATGCGACAGCTCGATACTTGAGCTTTTCACACAACGAAATGGTTTTGCTTTCTGTCTCTCAGTCCACAGAGTGCGTGGCTCAGTCCGCAGAGTGAGCTGCACAAGAATAAAACTTTAGTTACCTCGGAAAAATTACTTTTCGAGTGGAGTTTTCAATACAAAAATGTTCCCTGCAATATAAGGGGTATGAAAGATTCGGTCTGAAAGGTCGAAATAGGAAGATTTGCGAGATTTCTTTTTGTTTTGTTTATTGAAATTTAGTTTCTTAAAGGCATACCCTTGAAATATCTTTTCTTTATATTTTTCATAGAAATTCAAAGGTAAATCGGGTATCTCTTGGTATATAAGTTTATGATTAAAGTTATACAAATCACTCTTAAAACATGACAAATAGTTTTCTTGCAGATTTTTCGAGCAATCTTCCAGAAATCTATAAAAATAATTCAATTGGGTATCAGCTTGTATTATTAGTTTATGATTAAAATCATATATATCTCTCTAAAAACAACGACAAAAACTTATTCTTAAATCAATGTTTTTTTCACATATAAAGTAAAATCTGGAATTCATTTGTATAATCTGTTTATGATTAATATCAGCGGTGGGCAGCCCATAGCTCTTTCGGCTCCCAGAGCTCCCAAAAATCATAGATCACTCTAAAAACAAATCAAAAATTTGAAAAGGAAAAAATGTAAATCAATCTGTTTATGATAAGTTTTTAAAGGTTATATTTTATGATGTCTATAGGTTAGAGAAAAAAGTATTACGATTAAGATCATTGACATAAATCACTCAAAAAAGTACCATACTTTTTGGTATACCAATTCTATCACTGCATTGTTTTATTATATGAAGATATTATAGTGGATTGTAATAATCATGTTTTTAGGGCTATAGGTTTAAAACCTAAGAAAATAAGTACCTAAGGTTTAGATATTTTATATATTTTATAGCTTTCTCCAAGTTAATCCTAAAATATTTTTCCAAGTGCCCAACCACGCACTTTTCCCGTTTGCGCTTGCCTTTGCCGGCATTTCCATTCGTGTTGTCTGACACCTGTGACACCTGGGTGCTAATGGTTTGTGTCTCTGGTATAATTACAGGTAACGCACCCACCGACATTCTGCAGCAGAAGCCAGCCAAGGCCACCACCGCCATTGTGGGCGGTCGCAGTGCAGCCCAACCGACGACGGCGACCCACGACGACCTGCTAGCCGCCGCAGCCGTTGCCGTTGCCTCCACCAAGCGGAGGCATCTCGAGCGCCTGGCCAGCGAGCTCCGCCAGAGTCATCATCATCAGCACCATCAGCATCAGCTCTCCGAGTCCTTGGAGTCCCTGGAATCCCTGGAGGCCTCGCTAGACGGTGGCAAAATGCTCAGCGAGCGATCCCTGCTGCTCAGCGGTTATGGGGCCATCGAGAGCAGTGCAAGCAGCAGCAGCAACAGCAGCAGCAAAAAGCTGAGCGCCGAGGGGGGATCGGTCAGTCAGACGGCTGCCACGCCCTCCACCACCTCCGGTCACCTGGTGATGCCCACATCCTCCGGCTTGGGCTCCTCCTCGGCCTCCTCCTCGGCGGTGGCCAATAACACGGCCACCGTGGCAGCCGCCTATGCGGCCCTCTACCTGGAGAAGGTCAAGCACGAGAAGTTGTCGCCGCTGTCGCAGTTGCAGGAGAGCCACAAGGATGCGCTTCTGATGGACGCCAAGCCCATGGTTACCATTCACAATAACAATAACAATAATACAGTGAACAACAACAACAGCAGCAGCAGCAACAACCACCAATCCAGTCCACAGCAGCAGCAGCAGCAGCAACACTTGAGCGTGAAGCGGGAACGCCTCAGTCCGGGCAGCAACAGCAGCAGCCACAACGGCGAACTCACCGTCAGCTCGTTTGCCAGGTGAGTTTTAGGTTATTAGACGGGGAATATGAATCCGATCCATTGAAAATATCTAAACTGTTTTGAGTTTCGAAAGAGCCATACCCCGAGAATTTATCAATACAACTTTTGCGTTTCTAAAGAGACCCTAGGGTTACCCTTAGGAATTTACAAACTCCTCTTAGATTTGATCAATTACTGCTTTTAAACCATACTAAAAAGAATCATATATAGAATAGCAAATGAAAATATATGAGGAAATATATGAGGAGAATAAGATTCAGATTGATTTGTCAATATCTATTTTGAGGTTCTAAAGAGCCCTAGGAATTTACAAACTCCCCTTGGATTAAATCAATATAAAAAAACCATATTTAGGAAAAGTAAAACTAGGAAATGAAAATATATGAGGAAATATTCAAGAAGAATAAGATTCAGATTGATCTGTCAATATATAAACAATTTGGAGGTTCTTAAAAGTCTCAGGAAGTAGTTGATTTTGGATAAACGATAGTACAGCAGTAGCAGAAACTCACAACGAAAAAGGCGTAAACTTTGTGGTTAGATAGATATATTCACATTTTCGGTCCAGTGAGGTTTTTGTGGATGTTTTGATTATTTAATAACAGTCCGAATATTAAAGTATACATCAATATAATGATAATGATAGGATTGTAATAAAACTGGACAGCTTATATGAAAGGTCCTTGGGCACTTTTTTGGTTTCTGGCCTCGTCAATCCCTTTGGTCTGGCTGGTCCTGGTGGGGAACTCGCTTGACCTGGTCATCTGCTTCCGGCGTCTGCTCCTCGTCGGAGGTCATGGTGCACATCTCGGTGCGGAAGGTCATGTGCTGGTAGTGCTCCCGCCGCATCTGCAGGAACCTCAGCCGGCGGCGGTGGCGCTGCTCCGGCGTCTCGTCGGCGGAAGTGTCGTCCCGGGACTCCGGCAAAGTGAGTGTGATCGAGGCGCTGTTGGAGACAATGGCCCGGGAGTTGGCCGATCGCAGAATGGAGGGAGCTCCGCTGAGAGCCCCGAAGCCTGGGTAGTCTCCCTCGGATCGAGGAACCGAATTCTCGCCATCCTGTCCTCGCTTGTCCGACATGTTCGATGTTGTGGGTTTCTAGGGATTCTAGTGTGCTACACTTGCCACTTGCCACAAAAAGCAAAGTGCCTAGGGTTTCGATGCCTCCTAAAAACCCCTTCCGGCGACGGCGACGGAGACGGGGACTATTTATCAAACGAAAAGCGTTCGCTGTCAGCGCCTGACAAACTAATTATCATTTTCATAAATTAATACGCCGCGAAAAGAAAACCAAATCGATGCGGCTTCTGTTCGCAGCCAGCCGAAAGTAAATTAATCAAAAGCGGCCAATACAAATTTAAAAGCACACACCACACACCACACACAAGGTATCTAACCGAAAACCAAAGATATAGCACACAGCACGCTTTTGCTGTCAATAACAAAGAACCCCCCAAAAGGCCAATGAAAAGGCATGAAAAGCAAGCCGAAAAACTCAAACTCGAAATGTAAATACAAATAACCGAATAAAAAACAAAACACGGCCAAAATCAAATTAATAACACACTCGGATAAAGACAGAAAATGATTTGACAAGCGAAAATCAACAGCAATTAATACGCGCAACTAAATTAATGGCGTCAAAGATTATAATTTAACTAATATAAATAAAAGCAATTTATCTTCGCAGAGGCAAACAAGCCTTAGGCCAAGAAGGCAGCGATACAAAGATACACAGATACAGATACCGGCCAACCAGTTGGCAGATACATTTTCGGCCAGAGTCTCTAGCCATATTAATATTAATGAGACTTGCTAGTCTCTCGCCACCTGAGGTGTGGACGTTGAGTGCCCCAACCACGACGGATTCAGATACAAATTCGGCCACAGATACGCATTCGGTTTTAGATACCCAGATCCAAACGGATTCGACTCCCTTTGGGGCCGCCCCAGGGTGGTCTTCGCGACGGAATTGATCAGATTAGCCGCATAATTTTCATAATTTATAATTGTTTATCCACCAAATTAGTGAGGCCTAATATGGCAACCCAGGGAGGGGATCACAAGGCAGTTGAAATATCTGACAAATGAAAATTTTAAGTTCTAGATGGCGGCCTTGTTTACATCATAAATTGTCTGGGATTTTTCAATCGAATTAATGCAAATTCAATGCAAATGACGCAGACATTTTAACCTGTATCACAAATTATATAAACTATCGGTGCGACTTCCATTCACAAAAATTCAGATCTTCATTCACATATTTTGAAATTCAATCCTTTTACTGGAGATTCTTTCCGTTTATTCCGCTTATTTCCATACGTTTTGTTTGTCTTTATTTGCCATCGAAATATATTCAGATGCCGTATTATATATCATAAATTGGGCGGCGCAAAATAGGTTACACCTTATACATATATATTTTCAATTCCCTTTGTTTCTAGCTGGGTTTAGGCTTTCCTTGAAATATTCATTGACTGGCATTCTTGTTTTGGTTTATTTTGTGTTGGCCATAAAATTTGCTAGACGAGTTTTAAGGGGCTCGAACAGTGCGTTTCAAAATTTTATACTCGAAAAAAAAAATCGGTAACATTCCACAACTTTACAATTTCATAACTTTTTCAATAAAATCGCAGAACAACGGGGATCACCTCGATCGAAAGCTGATTTCCTTACTGATGTGTTTAATTTTTGATGGATTCCTGGAGCTGGTTAATATTAACTCAACATTTTTAAATGACATTTAGAGGAATGACAAACTGGGAAGTAGAAAACCTTCAACCTCTTGGATATGAAATGCTTGTCTTTCTTGTCTTTTAACCTCTGATCTAAAATGCTTGTCTTCAAAGAATCTCAATTTTTTTTCAACAGAAGATCGGTCTATATCTTCGAAACAGTTATATCAAGAGATAAAAATTTGTTGCATAACAGTTAAAAATTGTAATATCTAATCATGTGCCTAGTTTTACATTGTTCGGACCATAAACAATAAAGACACGGCAAAAATAAATGTTCATCGTCCCTTCTGAGTGTCAATGCCGGTTCATAGTAAAATAAAGCTTCATGGACTGATCATAAAACATGGGTACTCCCCATACTCCTATTTAGAGACTGATCCAGTAGCATCTTGGTTGATCTTGAGAGTTTAAATACAATTTTGAACCGCACTGTCTCCAAAAACATTTACTTTTATTAGGGACCTATCGGACCTCGCCCGAGTGTAGGCGTAACAATAGACACCATTTGCATACCGAGGCGGGCACATGTTCCACCGTTGTATTGTATAATAAAAACCAATTAGGCATGCCACCAGATCTCGAGATCTCTGAGGCACCTCGTCGAGGCACACGGAACCCCGTTAGAGGCACAAATCGCGATTAGAGCAGGAGCCAACATAATCGCCACCATAAAGCATTTTTTGTGGTAGCTTTTTGTGTTTGATCTGTTTTGCTGTTCAAACAATTGCCAAGAACAAGCAGCAAAACACAACTAAGTAGCTGCTACCAATCGCCAAAGCAATTTGCAATAATCAACATTTTTAACAAAAAATAACCAAAGAAAAAACCTAAAAAAATGCCTAAAAAAAGATACAGGAGTGGAAAAAGATAGGAAAAAATAACAACAAAGTTGTAAGCGGCCGAAGGAGCAACACAACCCGGACAAAATAACAGCAACCGAAAAAAATCGACAACCAAAAGATCACGATAAATCAATGGCAAAAGTACAAGATGGGGCAGGCGGGGCAGAGGGGGCAAGGGGGCTACGAGCAGGATCTGTGGCAAGGACGGAGCGGTGTGGCAGGGTGGCGGCGAGCTGCTATATATAAATTTGTGCCGCTGCCTCCGAAAGAGCAACACGACATGACCAACGACCAGCAACTACGACGACGTGCAGCACGAGTTACTCTCTTCTGGTGGCTGGGGCATGCCCCAACCACCTAGCCGGCCTCCGAGTGGCAGCCGGGGCAGCGTCTAGTGCTGTGCTAGCTGTTGGCCACATTTGCCACCAGAAATGGCCAAATCAGGCGTGCCAAATGGCCCACAACGGTCGGGGATGGCGGCGATTGTTACGCCCTTTAATCTTTTAATTTGCAATTGGTAATCTACAATATGATAGTTGAATTTGCTTGATAGATATCATAAGATGTATCCAGAGCTATCTGAAATAGCAAAAGAAATTGTTACGCCCTTTAATCTTATAATTAAAGAGGGAAAATCAGCTCAGAAAATAAATTTAAAAGCAAACATTGGAATTTAATAACAACAGAAAAAGACTGAAAGTTTCAGAGACATTGGTAGAGAAGTTATAAAATAATTTCATCTATTTCTAAACGTATTTTTTAATCTCTAAAAGGTTTCAGAATGTTCTGAGATGGCAGAGAAAATTACACCCTTTAATCTTGTAATTTGCGTGAGGAAATCTCCAAAAAGTATTATATGTTTAAAAGATTTTTACAAATTTCAGAGGGATTGGTAGAAAAATCATAGAAAATTGATACTGTTTCTAAAGTACATATTTTTGAAGCTCTTTAAAATAACGCCACAAATCTTTTCTAATTGCAAACTCTTGATAAAAACCGAACAAATCATTTGGTAAATGCCACCAAAATTCTGTAAAGGCCAAAGTGCCAGTTCTGCCGGCATGCAGGCGAAACTTTTTTGGCTGATCTCTGAAATAGAGGCAGGCACTTGAGCTTGCAACTTGCAACTTGCAGCTTGCAGCTGCCACTGGCTGTGGCAACGCGCATTTTAGTTTAGGAGGTGACCGCTGCCACTGCCGATCTGGCCAGAAATCTATGCTGATTATTTTCCTCTTTTTTTTTGGCCACAGCCACAGCGTGGCTCGTGTTTTGGCGGAGAACTCCTTGGAATGGCCGGCCAGCTAATGGCCGGGATCGGGTGAGGGGAGGGGAGGGGCCTAGCCATGGCACCCATGTTGGTGGCATGTCTCACCGGCGGTAGTTGCCTGTATGAGTTATGGCCAAGCCGTCCAGATATTACCCGACATTGGTTAACACGAATCGGATGCCAGACAAATCCTAGCCTGCAAGTTGCCCAAGAAGATGGGAATCATATATTATCAGCAATGCATTGGAATTTAATCGAGCTATGAAAATTTGTAGTTCTTCCGTCGCATGAACTCTCCCAGGCCTTTCACCTGTGATTACCTGCAATCGAACCGAACCGCTTCCGCCGGCCAAGGAGCTGCCCGATACAACATTTTCCCATGTCCAATCGCACTCGTAATCGCATTAATGCCCCCAATGCCACTTGCCACTTGCCACTTGCCAACTGCCACCTGCCATCTGCTAGCCGGCCTTCTGCCGGTTTCCCAAAGATCTTGACTAAAAAATATCAAACGCCGGCAAGACTTAGAGTCAAGCCAAGCTGCCGAGAAGCTCTCGAGAAGTTATTTATTTTTTCTCTCACGGAAGCCACTCATTAGCATGTCAAATAAGCCAAGAACTCAGCCCGGCCAAGAGCGATGCTGGATGCTGTGTGCTGTTAGCTGGAGTGACAAATAAGCCAATTGTACGCGACACCTTTCCGGGCGAGATAATTAAATATTAATGCAAATTTATGATCATCGTTCGCATATGTGTATCATTTTGCCCACAAATATGCCAAAGCTGATGTCAGACATTGGCAGAAACTTATGCAAAACCCCCTAAATGTTGCTCTTTAACATAACTAATCGGTTTTTTACATTTTGCTTTTTTAGATCTCGCAGCGCCACGCCCTCCTCGTCATCTTTTCGCGGTGGTGCCGGTGGTGCCAGTGGTGGTGGTGGTGGTGGTAACGGCGGTGGTGGTGTGTCACCCAACCAGCAACAGCGCCTGAGTCCGCCCAGCGGCCAAATTGGCTCGGCATCGGGTGCCGCATCTGCTGCCCCAACAGCCACGCACATGCCGCTGCACAATTTGTCAACGAATTTGCTGAATAGCATCCAGCAGGCTGCCAACCAGCAGCAGCAACAGCAGCAACAGCAGCAGCAGCAGCAGCATCGCCACAGCAGCAGCAACAGCAGCGGCGGCAAGGTGACCGAAAGCGGTGGTGCAACCTCGAATGCCGCCGACTTTTCCACCCGCAACTATTCCGACTTCATGCGATGTCTGGCGGCCAAGTACAACAACACCAATCCCAATGAGTGAGTCTTTCGCATTTCAAATACACCAAGAAAAATATAGCATTCCTATTTCCAATCTATCATATAACAATAAACAAATTTAAGACTTAAAAGTAACAATAACAGAATGAGAATCATTGCACTAAACTTAACATATATACTCATAGTAACAATGAAGTTGTTTTAAGAAATATACATTACACATGTTCATAAAATCTACAAGGATGGTCCAATAAGTGATACCTTTTTAGTATCATTGGGGGCCGGTCAAAAGAAGCAAATAAAGGGTCTCCTTCCGATTTTTTGGTTCTACATATTTTGTTTTGTGTAATTTCGCACATTTCCTTTTCATCGTCAACTTCAGATGACGTGCACATTTCGATTTCTTTTCGTTCGAGACATTCACAGCTTTTTGTTTTTGGGAGCACTGGGAGGCGAAGGAGCCAAGCACTGCTCACCGCTGGTTAAGTTAAACAAATATCACAGATTATAAAACTATAATGTTGTAATAAGTGAAAATTTATTAGTACTCCCTTCACTTCCAAAAAAAGAATATTCTCCTTGTTTTTTCCTAAAATATGTNTTTGTGTTATAATACTCGTAATAGTAGCATACTAATAATGCCATTCATCCCCAATTTCTTAATTATAAGACTAATATTAATGCTTCCTAAGATATATATCCTTAAACCTCAATGATTTTTTTCCATGCAGCAACCATGCAACACGACGCAACTCGTACTACGACAGCGGCAACAGTGGCAACACTTCGGGGGCGTCAGCCGCAGGATCCGCATCTGGTTCGGGCTCGGGTTCGGGAGGTGGTACCTCTGGCCCCAGTTCCGCCCTCAAGTCGTCGGCCGGCGGTGGCAGCAGCAGCTCCGGTGGCAACTCCGGCGGTGGCAGCAGCACAGGCGGCGGCGGCAAGAAGCACTCACCATCGGCAGCCACCTCCGCAGCTGCGGCGGCAAATGCGGCCGCCTCCTCGGCCAGTTTGTTGTCCAAGGAGGGCAAATCATCCTCTGGCGGAGGAGTTGGAGTGGGTGTGGGTGGTGGCACAGCAGCCGGCGCACAACTGGCCCCGCCTCCTGCCGCACCATCGCCCACGGAGCAGGCCAAGAGCCAAATGGCCGCCGTGGTGGCCGCCGCGAGTGTCTCGCCGTTTATGACCAACTTTCTGCCCTTCTCGTCCGGCATTTTCCCGCCGCTGATAGACATGAGCAGCACTCAGGCACTGCTCACGCTGGTGAGTACCGGGTATTGGAATTCGGGGAATTGCAGCTCCAAGATTACGCGGGGGATACGGGGTAAACATTTAGACAGCCAAAAACCAAGACAAAACCTTGGGTTAAGGTGAAACCATGACCTTGTTGAGGTCTAAAAGGAAACTAAAACTGATATTACAAGAAATATTTAAGAGCTCAGCCATATGTGTCAGTTAAATGATCATTCCATCAGATTAATCACTAATATCATTTAATGTGGGTAATAAATAAAAGACTAATCGTAAAGTTTCAATTGCAACGATAAAATAAGTAATTGGCAATTAACATCAGATTAGTAAACTATACGATCGTTAAACTTTTAATTAAAATCTCACACATAAAAGTAGTGTAATTGCACATTACATTTAAGGAAACAAATTTATTCCTATATTTCTATAGTCAGTGAGCAATTAAAAAGACATAAGTAAACCCTCCTATACGATCTTGAAATTACCAAGTATTCATATGAACACACAATGTAAATAACAAATTTTCATCCTGTGTTCCCCTTATTAATTGGCATTTAAGAACAATTAAACAATCATATACGCTCTTAAACTTACATTATAGAGAATATTAGCATTTCAAGGCATACATTTATATCTTTAATGAATATTATCAACACTTTACAATTAAGATGCAATATTAGTAATGTATCATATTGATGGAAAAATACAATTTAAAACTTAGGAATGCCATAAAAAATAACACAATTAGTTTAATATCAAGCTAAAGCTTGATATATATATATATTTTGATGGAAGGAATAAAAGTATGCAGCTAAACTATGAGGATATTATAGGATATTAAGTTAGGATACATTTTGGGATATTTTAAAAAAGCATATTTTTAAAGGTTTTTTAAAAGGTTTAGAGTCTAATAAAACTAAATATCCTAAATTGAAAACTAATCTTGGTAAAAGGTATTCCCTATTTAAATATAAAATTCAAACTTTTCTGGGCCCAACAAGTTGTTTTTGAAAATACAATCCAATGATTAACCTTTAAGAAAGACCAATCTATGCCTGCATTAAAACTAATTTATTTTGCGTGCAATCTTTGCAGGCGCGTGCTGTGAAAGATGCCCAAATCCAGGAGATTTTGCGCAGCAAGCAGCAGCAGCAGCAGCGCTCCGGGTCGAATGCCTCGTCGCCGAGTGGGGCGAGTGCGACGGGAACGCCGCGATCGAGCTCGACGCTGAATGCGGCGCTGCAGCAGGCGGCCCAATTTGTTACACCCGCTCTCATTTACTCGGCCCAGTTGCAGCAGCAGCAGCAACAGCATCAGCAGCAGCAGCAACAGCATCAGCAGCAGCAGCAGCAGCAACACCAGCAGAAGCAGCAGCAATTGCATCACGCTTCACGGCAGTCTAGTCCCCGCTCCGCCAACGAGAATGCAACAGTGGCGCCTGCGGTGGTCGGCGGCGGTGGCGGTGGCACATCCTCGATTGCCTCGGCGGCGCCACTGGATTTGAGCTCCCAGCCGCCGGCGGCGAAGCGTTTTAAGGCCAGCCGTCGTGCCAGCTCCACGGTCACCACAGCCACCACGGGCTCCTCCACTTCCACGTCCACGTCCACGTCCACATCCACGCCATCCCCGCCACCGTTGGAGCAGCGCGAGCAGGAGGAGATGCATGCGGGAAACGCCAACGCAGGATCCGGAACGGGAACGGGAACGGGATCGGGTTCGGGTTCGAGCTCTGGACTGGTGGCTGGCAAGTCCCGCAAACGGTGTCAGGCCCAAAGCGAGGAGGTTAACTCCTGGTCCGTGGACGATGTGTGCGGCTTTGTGGGTGGAATTGATATATGCGCCGAATACGTTCAGGTGAGTCCCAAACTCCATGGCTACCTTTTTTTCCACCCATTTGTAGTCGATTAGGCCAACTTTAACATAAAAGAGATTGTTTGGGGCATAAAAGAGTAAAAGCGAAGGCCGGCTAATTGAGTTTTATGGGTGATTTGGCAAAGGCTTTATAAATATGAAGTTACAATAAGATTTAGAGAAATTATGATCACAGAAATTAAGGAATGCCAACTGATTTCTAGGGTAAATATTTCCAAGAATCTGTTCACATCGCTATAAAAATATTTTGTCAGAATTTGATAAGGTGTTTTTTTGAGAGATTGATAATCATAAGATCCAGATGTGAAAATACACACATTTATAGGAGGCATATTTCATTTGATTATCCATTGTTTACCTTAAAAGATGTATAATGAGTTAGGGAAACACTACTTTATATAAAGGTTTGGGGAAATTTTAGTTCCTTAATCAAATTATTTGAAGGATTACTTATAGATCTTAGATACTTATATAGA
The DNA here is from genome assembly GCA_021223825.1 of Drosophila ironensis. NCBI lineage: Eukaryota > Metazoa > Arthropoda > Insecta > Diptera > Drosophilidae > Drosophila > Drosophila ironensis. The sequence goes on along the minus strand of JAJJHQ010009046.1, from coordinate 94,319 downwards.
CCCCATTGTAGACCTATAATTTCGCTAAGGATTACAATGGTCTATGCGGGACACTCTCCTTTCAAGGAGAGATCATCCGGATTAACCTAAAGAAAATATTCAGAGATTTCAAGCAATCAAATCCTGAAAGTTCTGTATAATCTCCCCCCAACTAGATCAAAAACAAAATGAGATAATATACCTGTAGGTGGTATAAAAGTTACTGAATCGAATTTAAAGATTGTACAAAATGAGACTCGTTTTTTAAGGCAAAAAGAGCTGCCTCCATAAAGGCGACTGGCATTCTGTAACCCCGACAAAGCCTCGACCGCATCGGCAGTCAAAGTTCATTTACCCAAAAGGCAATTGGCAGATCGTTTATTTCTGGCCGATTTCTTCTCGTTTCTTGAGCGCTTTTTGGTTTTTTGACGCGGCACTTCCTGCTGGAAACCGAGGCAGAAGATTAACTATGTTTCGGGGATTTGAACTCTCCGCGGAGGCCATTAATATTGTGTGTGCCTTGCGTTGGCCTGGCCAACTCAGAGGCGGTGGAAAATGCTCCACATTGGCAGCTTGGCCTTAGCCCGACGTGGCCTGGAATGGCATGGCATGGCATGGCGGGAAGGTGGCCGGCCAGGTGATCTTTACGACCAGTTCCGGCAAGTTGAACGACTTTTGATCGGTCGGTCAGGGACTCGGCGGTTCTCCTCTAGATTTTCCTGTGCCGCAGCTCCTCTGTGCTCTGGATCTGGATCTGAATGTGGATCTTGCAGTGGGACCTGGCTCTGCGGCTCTTTTTGCAGCAGCTAACTGCTGACTGGCTTTGCGGTCGACGATCGGTCAACGTCAGGCATCATTACCGAACCAGACCCAGTTCAGGATCTCTCGCGTTAATGGAGTGAAAACATGGCCCGGGCTCAGTTTGTTGCAGTTGGCAATGGCAATGGCAACGGCAATAGCACTGCCGATGGCGATTGCGATGGCAAGGAGTTAACAATTAAGCCCGAACTCCTGCTCTAGGTGTTGACACATTTTGATGCATATTAGCATGGACGGGGGGGGCCTTGAGAGTCGTCTAATTAGCACGCCGAAAGCGGCTTAGCGTGCACTCAAAGATGAACTAAATCTGCTTAAAAAAAAAAAACCTATACCACATAGATACAAAGGAGCGGGAAAAGCGGCAAGAGCTGATGATGATGGAACCAGTTTTGGCGAAGGCTGATGGTTGGTCTGGTGGTTGACTCCTCCCGACGTTTGCCCCGATAGACAAAAAGGCAATTGGCGTAATATTCAATTGAATTTATGGCCACAACGACACTTGGCTGGCCAGCTAGCCAGCTTTGGTCGCTCAATGTTGTTGGTCGCCTGTTGTTGCCTGGCTGTTGCTGTTGCTCTTGGGCTCGGTCTTGGTCTTGGTCGCCTGAACACCTTTTGTGGAGCGGAGTGCTGTTGCAGTTGCATGAACTTGTTCCGCCAGGCCAGCAATAGAAAACGGCCAGCCTCGCTTCGGCTTTGCCTTCTTTTTGTAGGTTTTTTGTCGTCGTTGTCGGTCGTTGAGATATTGTGGAGGTTGTAAATATTTAGTGCAGAGGTTGACTCTCCGGCTCTTGGGCCGTGGAAATCTATATGAAGACATTGAGAACTGGTTCAGTGACATTGTCCAGCAACGACGACGACGACGACGACGACGACGACAACGTTGTCGCATCATGTTGCAGTCGTTGCAAGTGTTATTGATATTGCCACAGTACGGGCATGAGTCTGACTCTGTTTCTGTTTCTGATTCTGATTCTGAGGCAGAGAGCTCTACGAGGGGCACGCATGGGTGGCTTGCGATCCCTGGACCCGATCTCGATCTCGAATCCCAATGCCAGGGTTTATTATCGCCCATTCGGCGGCATTCGCCATAAAAATGCAGATGAAGTCATAAGTTGCAGCCTCGGCTCTGCCACAGCGCCCCCCAAAAACGCAGCAGGATGCGATATTTTCTGCATTTTAAATGTCCAGATTTATGGCTATATTAAGGCACAATAATAATTTCTATGCGTGATCAGCGACACGAGCTACGGAAGGCAGCCGGCCGACCGGCCGACCGACCGACCGACCACTCCCCTTTTGCTCATGAATTTCCCTGATTAAGTGGGCTGTGCATTCCGGAATGTGAGTGGAAATCCGAATGTGAGGCGAGGTAACCCAAGAGTAGCTAGGAAACTTGATCGATAGAAGATGGCAGAGATCGTTGCATGATTGGAATTTGCAAGTATTTTGGTTGCGATCTGATCAGCAGGAGATGATCGCCTGCTAATTCAAAACTCACATAGGGAACGATGGAAAGTCAGAGGAAAATATTAATGATTTATCTCCGCAAATATTTGTTGCAACTACAATATTTTGTGAACATTATTAGATACTTTGCAATGCCTAGAAAATGGGGCATAGTCCTGAAAATGTCTTGGCATAGGGTTTTCTTAAATTTTAGAGCGGTTATCCCTTAACTCTTTAAAAAACCGGAAACAATTTCCATAAGATGTATTTTTTAGATGTAATTTAAGTTTGAGTTGTTGCGGGATTAAAATTTGCAAGTATTTTGGTTGAAGTCTTGCGAGAAACTCCCCTGCTTATACCCAATTCGCATAGAGAAATAATTAGAGGCCTTAAAGAATGCTTCTTCTAAGAATATAATGACAATAATAAGGTATATTATCACCTTACTCTCATAACATAATAACACCTTAAGCATTCTGTGTAATCATTTTGTGACGGTTATTGGAACATTAATTGAGCTTAAAGAATGTTTCGTATGCCTAAATTCTATTGGCATTAAGTTTTTAATTTAGCAATTCTTCTGCAATTTGGCTATATCTCGGAGGTGGTTAGAGAAGGATATATACTTATTTTTACAAGCAGTTAAACTCTTAAATACCTAGCATTGTGTAAAGTTTCATAAAGATCGGGCCATAAATAACTCGCTTTGAACTCGCTGAACCTATCAAAGTTCACAATCACAAGTCATCACCCGCGAGCGACCATCAAAATTCTGAAGAACCTCCCCAGATGACTAATTCGCCAATTAAATTGAGACGAACCCGAGAGCACCGACATCGGCTTTGTCAATATATCAGCATTCCGCCTTGAACTTATTTGGAGCGAATTAGTTGCTGTCGGTTAATGACAGGCCAGGAATGTTCTCCCCTCTTGGCCCGGAACGGGTTCGTCTTGGCCAAAAAAAACCAAACGAACCAAAAAGAAAACGAAGAATCGGCCAACGCAGCAGATCGGAGACGGAGTCTTGAACTCGACATCTCCGTCCCGAGATCCGGCGGGTTGGAGCCAAGACACTGCGACTCCCCTAGGTACTTATTGTATTTGACATGCCAAATGCCAAAAGTACACGTAGGCGTCATAAGATTCATGACTCGAAAGAGTTGACTTTGCCCACGATCGCTCCGGTTTGGCCGAGCTCTGTGTTTTCATCGTTTTGTGCTGGGTTCACATAAATGTCAAGCATCGGCAACATGGAGATCAACTCCGTAGCTCCACATTTTGCACCATGGCTAACGCCCCCGAGAAAAGTGAATTCCCCGCTCCCCGCCCCGGGAATCCCCGTTGTCGCAGTCGCAGTAGAGCTCCTCAGTTTGTTTTAGTTGCTTTTTAGCTTGTGCAGTTCAGTTCTCGTATGCATTTCAAAGTCGACCCTATTATTAGGCTTAAGGTTTCATCGTCGGAGTAAACATAAACACCAGGCCCAGCCGGCACAGCCGGCCCAGCCGGGCCAGACGGCAAATTCACGTAGTCACCATTATGATGATGATCATAGCAATGATCATGGTTGCAGTTTTCGTTGCAGTTTCATATTCGTATTCAGCGAAATGTCAAAAGCCCCCCAAGACTACTCGCACTTGTCACTTGAGCTTGGGCCCGGAGGTCTCCATTCGATTAGATTCCCATTCGCATTCGGATTCGCATTCCCAGTCCCAGTCCCCATCCAAGCTGGTCGTTATTTGTTTATCTTAATTCGTATTAAAGTTAGATTTTTTATCGCACTGCCAACTCGTTTATTGAGAGGGGATGGAGGGGTCCAGAGGCTTGGAGGTTCGGAGGATCGACTCCAAGTGGATATCGCAGAGCTGTGGAGTGTGCGGAGCCTTCTCATCCATAACTGTCACACGGTCGGACTTAAGTTTTATTTATATTTATATTGGCCTTTCGGCCAAAAGGCACTCTTGCGGCTAACTCCGACCTCGATTGGTACCGGCCCTCGCTCCCTCGCTCCCTCCCTCCCCGCCGCCTCCCCGGCTTGGGGTTCGAAAATTGATTTGGAAAGTTGCATTAAAATGCAATTTGTTGGCTTTGTGTGTTATGTGGCCGTCGCTGCTGAGCTGGCTTTCCTACAGGAAGTCCACCGAGTATGACGAGGCCGAAAACGGCAAAATTCAAATTCAAATTAATTTTTCGGCTCGGCCGCCGAGTGACAGAAATTTGAGGAGGAAAAACAACGAAAAAATGTTGGAAAACTTCAATTAAAGAGTTCACTTGATGATGCAATGGATGGGAAATTGATTGGAGCTTGGCGAGTGCGTTTTGTGCGTAGGTCGATGTGCGGAGGTTTACGACTTATAATTCCATTTATATCACGATTCAATAGGATATTATCTACTACAAATAGGTGTATATTCACCTTGAAATCTTGTAAAAGTCAATGGGTATCATATCAATAGTATTATATCACGATTCAATCGGATATTATCTTCTAGTGCCTGTAAGCAAGTATATTACTTTGCTAGTTATAAAGAAAACTCACATTCACCTTGAAAGCTTGTAAAAGTCAATAGGTATCAGTGTTCATAATTGAAGAATTATATCATGATTCAATCAAATATTATCTTCTTTTGCCTGCAACTAGGTATATAGTTTGCTAGTTATAAAGAAATCTCACAATCACTCTGAAAGCTTGTAAAGTTCAATAGATATCCCATCTTGTAGTCTGGAATTATTATTTTGGCCTATAACTTTAAAACTTGTAATGCTCGATACCTAAAAAGAAATACGCATTTACTCAAAAACTAAGTAATTGTTAGTGATGTGAATATGAATATTTATATCATATTTTCCCAAAAGAATTTAACCAAATTCCTCCCCAAACATCTTTATATTCAGTTTGATCTTGTTACAATTTATAATTATAATATATCTCAATCAGCTACTATATTTTCCCTCTAAAGTTGCATATTATGATCAATTTAGCACACAATTTCAAAATATTTCAGTATATATTAACTTGTATTACGCTTAAAAGAAATGATAACCTAAATGAGTATCTTGCTCGAAGAATTAACCCGTATCCCTCCGCAAGCATATGCAGATTCTGTTTGAAAACTTTCCTTGCTGGCAACTAAATCTTGTTGGCCCAATTTCCAATTAAAAGCCAAACTATAGCCCCCGGTTCATTTCCACTTTGTACTCGAATGCGGCAAAAAGTAACCTCATATTAACGGGGCTTTCTGTGGCGCAACAAACTTTCATAGCCCCAAAGAATGGATGGTGGAAAAATGTGTGGCAAGAGGGAAAACAAATCACCACCACCCGACCGCCGCCTAATGATTATAAACGTAACAATCTAGTTTGCGGCGTTGGCGGTCAACGCATTATCAGCACACGAAACACGGCAGCAGCCGCTGCAACTGCAACTGCAACTGCATTTGGGCGCTGCTGCCTGCCTGTTTGCCTGCCACAGGAGAGGAAGTGGAGGCACGTGCTAAACATGCAACTCCTACTCTTGCCACGGCCAAGTTCCTCCGAAAGACCGAAAGACCGAAAGACAGACAGGCCGACGGAGCGACAGCCCCAGACACGACCATTCACTCAAGAGACAGCCTTTCCGCCGCCTTCCTGCCCCATGCTTTTTCTTGCCACAAGACCAATATGCTACCATTAATCCATGAATTACTTAAAACCACATTCCGGGCAACAACAACGGCGGCAGGGGCCACATTTAAATTGCCCGCTTACCGCCATATTTCAATATATTGGTCCTGCACCCGTGGCAGAGATTTTTCTTGCCTCTGCCCCTGCCCCTGCCCCACCGCCTGCCTGCCCCGCTGTTGGCTGCCCCTTTTTTTGTGGCTTCCACTTTTCGGCCGCCTACGAAAGTTGCCACAAACAAAACGGCCAAGAAAAATTGACCAACGACAAGCAATTTCTTGCCTCGCTCTTGGACGCTTTTTTTTCTTCGTTTTTTAGTTTTGTTTGATAATGTTGCACGATAATGATGTCGTCTGTTTGATGATGTTGCTGCTGGGCCTCGGAGCAAACTGCCGAACTGCTGGCAAGCGGCAAGCCGCCGACCTGCTGTGGCAGTTTGGTGGAAAACCGAAAAAAATTAAGCCCCGCCGATCAGGATCCTGAACAATCACCTACATTGAAGGAAAAGTTCTGGGCCCGCGGTTGCCGGTTCTTCGGTTCTTGGGAGGCTTTTTGGGGGCAGGAATCACAGCACGAAAGCAAATGATCGCAATCGACGGGGACCTGCAAGGCTCTCCTGTCGTTCTTTCTCTAATTTTCCAAAGGACTGTGGTCTCAAAGTTTTGAATAATTATTTCATTTGTGACAGAGGCTTGAAATTGCTGTTTGAAGATCATCTGGAAAGTTTCCATACAGTTTCCCATAATAATTTAACAATTTATTGAATTTTCAAACTTTTAAACAAGTTTAATCTTTAAAAATCTTATAGTATTGCTGCCATTCTAGTATAGTTTACAAATTCTGGAAAGAATTAGGTAAAAACTTTTTCGAATTGTGGATTCAAATTAGATTTAAATTGCTTGGGCAAGCTTCCCATAACATATCATTTTTATGGGCAATTCTTTACACTTTCTTAATGTGGAAATGTTTATAAAGATATAAAAACATTCCCGAAATTTCGTTGAACTGACCCCAAACATGTAAGAAAGTTCGGTTTGCAGTAGCCTTCACATTCCCACTGGCAAAGAAAATAGTAAATTCGGCTGTGGCATTCCGTTTTTGACCCTTTTCGACCCACCGTGCATGCCGGACTGGAGCAGAGGTTAGATGAAATGTGCACCAGGCACCGCGAGGTTAGAAGGTGGCCACGGCAACAGAGCTGCTGCCATTTAACTGACAGTCGGCAGGCAGCAGAAGCGCAGCAGCGGCAGTAACTTCTGAAGCAGCAGCAGCAGCAGCAGCAGCCTCCATTGAGACCCCAGAGACCTCGGAACCAAAGCGAAGCCTCGGACTTGCAGCTGAAGCCGGCGCATGACTGGAAGCCAAAAAAAAAGAAGTCAGCAAAAGAAGTCAGCCCGAAAGTCAAATGGCAAGCTGGAGATCATGCCGGGTCTTTTGGGTCCAAAAGTCCCGGCTGAGAGCTCTCTTTGGGGCCCAAAGAGGAGCAGGTCGTCGCGGTTGCGGGGCCAACGTCGCTCGTGGTGTGTTATCAAAGCTGATGATGATTATACCCACTTGCACGCCTTTTTTGTGCCCCCTACAGGAAGCAGCCCGACTCGGGGTCGGGGTCGTCTTTGGGTCTTCTCTGCCCGGTCCTCCGTCGTCGCTCCTCGGTCCCCAATCCCCGGTCTTTAGAGGAGCCTCGACTCCAATTGGCTACTCGTCGCCATAGCCATCGCCTGCGCCTGCGCCCTCGTCTCCGTCTTGTTGCATGCATTATTATTATGCGCATGCGCGCAGTTGGCCATATAATCTAAAATTGTATCTTTGGCGTGTAACCCGGGGCACTTCTTCTTCAGCTTCTTCAGCTCCTTCCTCTTTTCCTTTGGCTCCTGCCACCCCGGCACGCCCCCTTGCCCTCCGCCGTGCCCCCGTTGGAGTCCAAAGAGGCAAAATAAACTGATTATGTGGCCACCACCAGCACCACCGCCAATACTGCTCCGCAGCAGCGAAATTAACAGCCCCGGCTCCTGCAGATTCCCTGGATTGGATAGGATTTGGATTGGATTCCCCCGGCTTATTTTTTTTTTTGGTTGCAGTTTTCCCGCCGGCTGGGTAGCAGGTCACATAAAATTTGCTAATATTTTGACCTTAAGATGTAATATCTGCACTGGCCCCAAAAGCGGAAACAGTGGATGGGAAAAGGGTGAAGATGGTACGAAATATTATTGGATTAACTTATTTGATAATCACAGGGATTGATAAAACAAGTAGGGGGAAGTTAAGTGCAACTTATGTTATCAAAAAATATAATCATATATTGTTTTTATAAACGTAAAATATTCTATAAAGAGTTCAAATCTCAATGCAACAGTTCTTTTAATTATAAGCCTTCAAAATCGTATTCGATTTCTACTGCAAACCTTTACCATGTTAGCTTTATTTATATTATTTTTTATAGCTTTATTTTATATTTGTATAGATACAAATTTATGGACAATTTGCACCACTCACCCACTGTGGCAATCACTTTTCGGCTGCCCCGCCAGCGGCAGTAGCCGTGAAATAAAACTTAAACTTATTTATTACATCTGTCCCAGTCGATAGCTCATGCTTGGCCCCAGGGCGATTGTTTAAAAATTTATTAAATTTAAATAATAAGCGGGCAATTTTTCACTGTTGGCTGTTTTCAAAACACTTTGTTGATTGATATAGAATACAGGGTTGATTTTTTTGGGTCGCTGCTGCTGCTATAGCGATCGATAGCGATTGAAGAGGGCGATTTGGTAAGCGAATCAATCAAAGGGGCCCAGCATGACTGGCAATTTCCAACACAATCGCTGCAAAATGCAGTTTAAAGCCTTCGTTACCTTTCCCCCAAAGACCGGCTAACTATTTTCTAAGATCGGTCGGTCGGTTGGGTCGTTCGGTGCTCTACATGCCAATCAACTGCTACCTCAGATTGCAGATTCCAGATGCCAGAATACGAATACAGATTCCAATCCGAAAGGCCACCTAGTCGGAATCGAAAGACGGAGGGGAGCAGAGGGAGAGAGATTGTAGGCCCGAATGCGTAACAAGATCAAACCGCAGTCACCGCACTCGGATGCGGATTGCTTGGCGATCTGGGCTGGGAGCTTCGTCCGGACATGCGGACAGGCGGACAAGCGGACAAGCGGACACCGAGACAGGTGGACAGGTGGACAGGGAGGATGTTTGGCATTAAACGTAATTGTTGGGTTGCTGGGCTGCTGGGCTGCTGCTGAATAAAAAGAGAGAAATATCATTAAATACTCGGTACCAAACCAAAATCAAAGCCCAAAGACAGACACACCACTGAGGTGTAGCCAACAGGTCAACTTGGTGATACCCAGTAGTCGGGGAATACCCAGGGGAGGGTACTAAACTTGTAACTTGTTCTCAAATTCAGTTAAAGATTTTTTGGTATTGAAGAACTAAACCAATGGTTCTAGGGTTCTAACTTAGAACTACATACGTATACTAAGTAATGCTATTGAGTTATAAATATTGTTATGATAAAAATCTATATTTCTGCTCGTAATTTCCGATCAAGTTAAGTAAACTTTTCCAGATAATTCTTCATACTTGCTTCAAAGTTTCTACTATCCATTTTCATCCTTTATTTTGAGGTTATCTACCAAAGGTTTCTTGGCCATCTTTTATTAATGGATACAAAGCAGTTGATTACACTTTTGGGAATGCCTGATGATTTTTTCAGGTGGGCAGCCACCACCGATACGAGCCAAAGGTTGCTGATGGGCAACTGGAACTCGGCGGTACTTGCCGGTGCTACTGCCGGCAATCAGGTCGCCTTCGCGGGCTCTCGCTCTTGGATTCAGTTCGGGTTCAGGTTTGTATTGGTCTTGGTCTTGGGCTGGGTCCGGGGTTGGGGGCCTTGCTTTTGGCCCGGCTGGGACGTGGCCAGACATGAAGAATTACAATGAGTAGGTAGTTGGGCGCAATTGACGGTGGCTCAGCCCCTGTTCGGTGCTTCGGTGCTTCGGTTCGAATCGGTTGGGTTTCGGCTGAATATCCAAAAGAAACAACAGCCTCAACCTCTGGCACAGCCTCTGCAAGTTGGCAGCAGGTCGGCCCACGTTCGGCGATCAGCGAGCTCTTTGCCTTAACTTCCACCACACCACACCACGCCACACCATGCCACACCATGCCACGCCATGGCACGGCACTCCACTCCACTCCACTCCAGTCCAGTCGACCAACTCGCATCCGACTCAAGTCAAGTCAACTCTGGAGCTCCCGGGCATAGGTAGCACAAAAAGCTGTTCAATTTAGAATTCAAATTGTTGTCTTCGCTTCTTGTCTTCCCCTTCCGCCTCTCCCGCTCCATTTGCTTGCTTGCTGGTTGGCTTTTTAGGGTTAAGCAGGTCAAAATCCGTACAACTAAATTGAGCCCAGAAATACAATTGAGCAGCCGAAGCGGACGGCCGGACGGGCGGACGGGCCGGCGAGAGACCCCTTTTCAACCCGCTGGAATACATTGTTTTTGGGTCTTTTTTGCTGCACACAGGCTGGCACACAAGCTCTTCAAATTAAAATGTATTTTCCGAGGGGCAGGGATCGAGGGGCATCTCTGCCCCGGACGGGGTGACCAGAAGCAGCCAGAAGCACTTTTGAAGCTGCTTATTAGTGTGTGATGTGTCTTTTGGGCCAAAGAGTCTTGGCTTGGCTTGGACGCGGGCTTGGGGTTTCTTACAAGTATACGCTTTGGATATGATATTCGGATGAGAGGACCTGGCACGTTTCACATTTGACGCTCCATACGCGGCTGCCTGACCCGACCCTGCTATTAATTTATTTTGCAAAAACCTTCCATTCCAGGGCGCTGCTCGGGATTATCCCCCCAGATGCTCGTGGTCTTTCAATTTGGATCCGTTTAAAAGCGAATTTGGGGATGGGAGCGTGAGGGGAATATTGATTAAAGAATTACCTCAGAATTTCGAACCCTAAAATCAAATTTTAATGAGTTGCTTTACGGGCTCGCAAGACCAACGTTTTGAATAAACATTTCGTCAACTTAGAGGTCAGCGATAGTTGGATCTCTAGCTCGTTGTATCCGTATATTTTAGGCAAAACAAGAACCAATTTTATGGGTCTATTTTATGATTGAAACCCACTTGAATTCTATGTAAATATTGCGCAACAAAATAACTTTATTGGGCCTAAACTTTATAGCTCTATTAAAGAAAAGAAAAGACCCGGGACCGAACAAATATTTACGAGTTCTTTGGCTCTGCCCAAACTTTTTGACGAATCATTCGCGTCTGCCTCAGCGTTTGCGTCTGCGCGTATGCAAATTGATCTTTGGACATTCATTGATATTTAACCATCTGTCCATGGCCATCTCAGGTCACTCTCGACTCTCGACCGGGCCCGAAAACTTGGACTATAAACTTTAATTAGATTGACGACGAACAAGAGGACTCTGCATTCGGCATTCGACATTCGGCACTCTGGGTGGAGTTCAGCGATCACAATCTCACGTGCGCGCCTGATTGGAGTTCTTTAATTTATATATATTGAGTTTTTACCCGTTTTTTTTCAACGCTTGCAAACTCTGGCGACATATGCTAATTTTCAATCAAGAAACGCGTATCTTTTGTGTTTGACAAATGTATATGAACTGCGAAAGTCATAAAACCGTGGCATTCCATTTGGCATTCATTAATATTGCTCCCGCTCCCGCTCCCGCTCGCTGCTATGTCGGGAAATATCAAAATTGGATCACTTTCCTAACACTAAACAAAGTCTTTTGTTCGATGCTGGCCAAGCGATTTGCATATTTCCATATTTCTGCCTCAAATTGCCTTCAACTGCACTGAAAGGAGTCCAATTACATTGCGTGCAGGGGCCAGCAGTCCAACGAAAGGAGTTCAAAGTCAAGAGCCGAGCCACAATTCAAATCTGTTTTTGGCCCGCATTGTTTTGGCCGCGTTTGTGCTTTTCTCCGCTTGCTTCTTGGCCATTTCCTGGGCTCTAGTTAATGCAAAGCTCCGCTTGCCGGTTGTAGTTGCTGGCTCTGTCAATTATTGGCACAGAATTTAGAATGCACTTGGCTTGACCATAACCATAACCACAGAGCCACCCAAATCAGAGTCAGAGTCGTCTCTAAGCCAACGGCAGCGCTGTTGGGCCCCTCTAATCTCCCTGGGTTATGGTTTTTCCCTCGTTTTTTTTCACAATCTTTTTTTCTATTTTTTGCTGCGTTGTCCAAGCAAAATTATGACGGGTTCCAACTGCCTGGCCATTGAAGTTAAAGCCACCAATTTCCGGTTAGAACTTAGTTTTTATTTCTTACTAGTTACCAGTTGCGTTTCCATGTTTTTTGCTAGACACTGCTGGGTGGGATAGTGATTTTTGCTTAATTTAATCGAAGAAAGCTTTTAGGTAATTGCAATTCCTACTTCTTACTAGTATATACATCGATGTTTACGAATAACTAAATGGGTATTGGGTATTTGCTATCTCCCAGATTTCCTTTGCTGCAGGGCTTCGTCTTGCCGCATATCTTCCATTTTTTGTAATATATTGAACCTATGATCCGATTGCAAATCGACCTCTTTCTTGTTGTCGAAAAAGTCATTCTTCTGAAGCGTTTCGTACACGTCCTTGTCTTTTTTGGCGGACTCCCATAGGAAAGCATCTTTGGTGGGCACCCAGGGCCTCCGGGTGGAGACGAGCGTGTGGTACAGGGCGGTGTTGTTAACAGCGAATATACTTGGCTTAATGAAAATAGCCACATAACCAGGAAGCTTCACATTCCGTTCCAAGGGGAAAACGCTGGAAAAACGATAGGGAAATCATAAGTAAGCGGTGCAAAACAACTGAAATTGACTATTCTAAAAGTCAAAAGTTATAGAAGCTTTTGGAACTCATTAAAGAGACAAATATACCATATACCTTTAGGTATAAATTAGACTGTAGCATGACCCTAAATTACTGTACCTTATACTCTATAGGCCGGAAGAAAATGGCACAACAAATATACTGTGATGAAAAAAAAAGCGTGCGCAACCTAGAATGAGTGATTCATTTGCCGTTTTGGATGCATTCATGCAGAAGTCTAGTACAAATGGTACATTAGGTGTGTGCAAATGTACGTAACACGGTTAAGAAAGCGTTTCCAAACCCTTACAGTATATATATTCTTGATCAGACTCAACAGCCGAGTCGAGCTAGCCTTGTCCATCTGTACAACCAACGTTTCTACTTGTTTTTAATCCAGAATTGTATTACATAGTATAGTTCTTAGCTTATCACTCAAATGGCTATACTCCTTCCTCGGAATCTTGACTTGTACTATCCAAATTTCTCTGAGGGGAATGATAAAACTCATTCTTACCACACACTAAGATCCTTGAGCACATGACTCGCCCACCAACCGCCGATCACCTGCAACGGGCACGAGCGATTCCTGCCCGTGAACGAGTGGAACACCCTGCCCACGGACACAAATAGCAGATCCGTGGTGTTGGCCTCCACCAGCTCGGCCTTGCGCAGCATGTAGGCATCGTTGAAGCTTGAGATGACCACGTCGTCGTACAGATTGTACACCAGTTGGTCGTTGTTGTCCTGGCCCAGGATCAGCATGGCCGTGCGCATCGAGTTCATGATGTGGGCCAGCGATATGAAGTTGGTGTTGAGATCTTTGTAGTCCTCGGTGAGGTAGCCAAAGTGCGAGTGACGCATATGCAGCCGCACGGGCAGCTCAATCCGCGTGGTCAGGAGCCAAGGACCGCCCCAGCTGTTGTCGAACATGCACAGGATCTTGGTGGTCAGGCCGCGATCCCGCTCCAAACTAATGCCAAACACCTCGTGCAGGTCCATTTCCTCGTGACAACGGGCCTGCGGGTAGCGAAAGAAGCTCGGTTTGTGGGTTGTCACAGGAGGAAAGACTCTCGGCTTGACAACTTCGGTGGTTTTTTGTGTCGGTTTTTGAGATTCCACGGTGGTCTCCGTTTCTTCAGCGACAATTCCATGAAATTTTTTCATGACCCTTTTAGTGCTTTTAGTTAAAATGGTTAAGGGTGATGCCACTGTGGTTTCCAATTCCTCAGTGGCAACTCTTGTAGTTTCCTCGGCTGTGCTTTCAGGTAAAGCCTCTGTGGTTTCCGTTTCCTCATTGACAATTCTTGTAGTTTTATCCTGATCCTCTAAAGCAGCATTGATTGTTTCCATCGTAATCTCTTCGGCAGATTCTGGAGTATCCTTTTCGGAGATTGTTGTATTTGGAGCACTCATTGTTGTGGTGTTATTGGTAGTGAATTTGTGAGTGGTTTCTTTGCTCTTCTTTGGTCTCTTGGTTGTGGGAAATATCCAAATGGAATTATCTTCGTTAGACTTCTCCATTGAACTGAGTTCCAGGGTATCGCTGTCATCCCTTGGCATATTAGGTACCAAATAAGATTGTTTTTTACGTTGCGAATCTTCCAGCGAATTGAGTTCCAGGGTTTTATCCTCTTTGTAGCGTTGTCTAGGTTGCTGGGTGTATAACCCAAAGGTCGGTGCGTAAATCTCGAACTGCCTGTCCAAGGGACGAAAGTTGTTGAACACAAAGCTTAGGTAATAGGCCTGACCCAGAACAGTCCACGGCAGAGTTGTCCACAGGCAGAAGGTCAGCATGGTGCAAAAAAATCGACCTCAACTCCGTCACACTTAAGGCAAGAATCTCCACAAAATCACTGGGTTCCCCATATACCTTCGCCTTAATGGCTTGTGACCGATCGCATTAACCAGTCATAGCTGTGGGCGATTTGCCTGCGAAGGGTAATTGATTTTCCATCAATTCGATGCACTCAGCACTTGGGTGTTTATAAATGTTTACCGCCCAAAATGGGCAGCAAACTTGTTTAGAAGGTCGAATGGTCAACATGTTCTGGTTATAAGAAGTTGACAGCTCGTCAACTTGTATACAGATACCCAAAAAAGGATTATTTAAAATGAATCAACTCAAGAAGTAGAGCAATAAACCAAATGTTTTTAGTAGATCTACAAGAGTGATTTAATAAAAACCTTCCATAAACAATACAAAACTCATGTTTTTATTTCCACTCTTAAACACATCAATCTGATAATTGAAAGCAATTAATATTATCGTATATACTTTTAATTGGTAAAATCATTTGCCTAAAATAATAATAATACTTTTAGCAGTTGAAAATCAAAGTCTTAACTGCAATTTAACGAAAAATCGTCATTCTCTAATGATTTGCTCCAAGGTTTTAAGCCAAATATTATACATAAAAAGTCCTATTGATATCACTTGATATCTCTTGGTTCTAACATGTAAACCCCTTGGTGTTGTTATACAATATTTCTTTAGCTCTTAATTTCAATTCAATTGGGATGGCAACTTGATTTATTTAAGCAGTATTCTCCCATTGAATGTAAGCTCTTTGAGTTGTAATATAACATTTTATTGGCTCTTAGTTTGAATTCAACTGGGATGGCTGCTGATCCCCAAAAGTCTTTCGCGCAGGTCGCAACTAAAGAATATAAACGTTGAATATTCTATAAATTCAATCTATGAGGAGCATCCACTCACTTGGGTCTAGTCCTGTGTATTTGGTTGTCTGTTGTGCGATGTTACAGCGCCTCCTCGTAGTCCTGGTCCTTGTTCGGTATCACCGCATCGACAACATTGCCCACGACGGGTCCGCCCGTCGTCGTTTCCTGGTCCTTGCCACTCTCCTTCTCCTTCTCCTTCTCCTCGCTGCTCTCCCGCTTCATTTTGCTATCCTGGCGATTCGAGTCCGCCCGGCTCCCGGAGTGGCCGTGGCTCTCGCTGCTCTCGTAGATGGAGCGCACGTACCGGCCCCCGAAGCTGTCGTCGATGCTGATCTCGTAGCTGCTGTGGTGGCTGTGCTCCCTGCCCTTGCCCTTCCCCTCCTCCTCCGCCTCGAGCTTCTCGCGCCGATCCTTGTCATCGTGGCTGTCGCTGTCATCGTTGTCGTCGTCCTTTCCGCCAGGAGGCAGCTTTCCAGCTCCCTCACCACCTCCAGGCTTCTGCTCACCTTTGTCGCCGTCGCCAGGGCCTTCTCCAGGAGCGCCGGGTCCGTGCTCAACATGTTCAGTTGCCCCAACATGTTCATCCACCGGGGCGTCATCTCCCCCGGCAGAGGGGGTGCCCTCTGCTTCCCTGGGATTGCCAAAGGAACCATGCCGCTCGTACATTCTTCCGCCTCCGGGCTTCGGCTCGGGATTGTTGTTGTTGAAGGCAAAGTTCATGTAGTACTTCTGCGCCCAGACGCCTCGATGGCCGAGGGCCAGCAGGACGAGCAGGTAGCCCGTGAGTAGCGTCCGCGTCCGTGTCCGCATCCTGCAAGCCTGAGCTGGCCCGGCTGGGGTCACCCCGTCCCTTATATATAGAGAAGAAGCCGTGACCCCGCCGTTTGGGAAGCGAATCGATTTCGATGGAATATCAACATCAAATGCGAGCAACCTGGGCTAGCCTGGGTCTCGATAAAGGCGTGTCCAACGGGTACCGGGGGGAGGACGGACAAACAGTGGCAGTTAGTTGCTGCAGCGTTGCAACTGCAGCAGCCACTGCAACAGCAGCAGCTGCCGCGGAAACAGGTTGGCTTGCCCCCGCGCTCGGAAGAGAGCTGTACGTGGAATTCAATCAGGGCCAATCTATAATAGAAATCTCATGTGGCGCGAGCTTTGCTTTGCCCCAAAGGGGAGCTGCAGCAGCAGCAGCCGCAGCAGCAGCCACAGGGGGCGTGGCAAATCTGAGAAGTGGCCAGAGAAACAAAAAAAAGCCAAGAAACCGGAGGAAGAGTGAGCCCAGCACTCTCTACTACACTGCTGCCCACTTTCAATCGATCGTGCGTTGCAAATATGAAAATGCTACTGCTCCAGCTCCGACCCAGGCAGCAGGCAGCAGCAGCAGGCAAGCCAGGCAGCTTTGGCTAAAATCGTTTTTCATTAACAATTTTAAAAGCCGCGCATTAATCACAAGCAGCAAACCGAACGGAGGAGGAGGCAGGACGCCCAGCGCCGATGAATCTTAGTTCTCGGCCAAAGGAACTGTGGTTTGGGAAGCGGAAACTCGGGATTTAATTTCAGGAATTTTTGTAATACTTTGTTACTATTATTAGAATAGGTTTTACATACTTTGTTCCCTCAATTTTGGATTAGAAATATGTAAGATTACTTATTACTTTTATGGGTATTACCTTTATAGGTTAGAAGTTTGGTTTTTTTGACTCCTTGAAATACTCGTATAATCCTAGAAATCAGAAACAATTAGAACTACCATTAGAAGTTATTTTATTACTAAATAGTTTTATACATTTTTTATAAAGAACCCTACAAACCAGTTACTATCAACTATCACGTTGTAACTATCAGAAGTTTCAAATTTTAGATACAATACTTTAAAAAAAACCTAGAAATCAGTGATGCAGTGCGGGACAAATAGG
>JAJJHQ010009046.1:62266-76879 GCA_021223825.1 Drosophila ironensis | reverse complement strand
CCAATCATTTTTGCAAAGGATATCCCAATAATATTAAAAATTTAAAATCCTTACCTTTATGAAAACTTCAGAGATTTCTCTAAGCGACCCCTAATAAAACGCTTTTGAGTGGTCATAAAATAATTTGTCCAAAAAAGATGAATGGAGGGCCATCAAAAGGCACAATGCCTGGTAATTTAGTCATAAAAAAGTTAAATGCTATATCCAATGGGCCGGAGCCACTGTGCCACCTTGTGGCGGAGTGGCGGAGTGCCGGGGTGGCAGAGTGGCCATGATGGTGCCACATAAATCCGCAGTGGCCGCAACCCGACTAATTTGCTCTTCGGCTTTGCTCTTCCCTTTTGCCGTTGCAGTCGTTTCGTGATCAGTCCATCGATGGCACCGGCCTGCCGCTCTTAACCGAGGATCATTTGGTTAACTCGCTGGGCATGAAGCTGGGGCCGGCACTCAAGCTGCGCTCCATATTGGCGAAGAAATTGGGCGGTCCGTGTCCGTGTGTTGCATGCGTTGCGCAGGCGCAACAAATGCTGGCACTGCAAACGGGTGCGGCACCAGCACCAGCACCAGCAACGGGAGCGGGAACGGGAGCAACTGCTACGACCGCTGCAGCTCCTGTGGCAGCAGCAGGAACAGCAGCAGCAGCGGCGGCAATAACTAGTTGCAGCATCAAGACGGAGATCTTCAATGGCGGCAGCAACGGGAGCAGCAGCAGCAGCAGCAACAGCCACAGCCACAGCAGCAACAACTGCCACAGCAATAGCAGCAGCAGCAACAGCAACAGCGATGTTGCCACAGCGAGAGCAGCCTCCCATTCCCCGAGTGGCAACCTCTTGCTGCCAGGGTTGCCGTGCAGCGGGGACACCAGCTAGTTGCACCCGCCTCCCTCGCGATATTTATGCTAATTAATTGCATTTCGACTGCAAAATTGTTGTACCAAATGAGCTTTCAACACAATACACACACAGGAGAAGGAGCAGGAGGAGCAGGAGCGACACACAGTAAGCAGAAATACCGAGTAGATTGTGTGAATGAGAGTACTAAGTATGTAATTTAATGGCTAGCTAAAGTTGTAAACTTTAAGAGACCGCAGCAGCAGCAATAGCAACAGCAACAATAATCGCAAAGTCTTCCATTTGCACAGAAAAGAAAAACACACACACAAAACACACAAAGCTAATAATATTTGTATAACATTTAATCGATTTATTAGTCAATTTAATGCGAGAGTTTTCGAGTTTTCGTTTTCGTTTACGCGTACTTAAGTGCAAAGTGCATTTGCATTGATTTTATTTATTTCTATGACTTTTTTTCGTTTTTAACTGCTAGTCAGTAAAGGTATATTTAATAGAATTCCGCATAATGTGAAGTTGACTTAAAATTCAATTTTATTGTTTAGCTAAATCGAAGATAAAAGGCTATTTATTTTTTTTACACGTATGTACGACGCGACGTAGCGGCGGCAAATTGAATTGAGACCCCAGAGAATGCTTTGTTCAAACCTAAATGTAATCGTTAATGTATACTATACCTACTTTTTTCTGCGGCCATGCACAGAGGAATTCAAAATTCTACATTGAGAAGCGTATGTTTAGTCCTTCTTTTAAGAGCTCCAAGACTTGAAACACACAAAAAAGAAACACACACACAGCAGCATGATGATAGCGAGCACGTATTTTATAACTTCATTGTATATATTGTTTATTTAATTAGTTGTAAGCCCCACAAAATAAAACATTTCTAACACCTAGGCCGTAGGCGCGTTGAACTTAAAGAGATCCCACGAATGGGCTGCTAAATGCGAGAATCAATTTGATTTATGTTTTACATTTAACGATCTATAGCTATTTTTCACAAGCTGAAGCAAATAAATTATACCAGTTATCATACAAAACTTAAAACTTCGACCAGGAATCGGTTTATTTCGCTTTTCGGGAACTGCTTTGAGTTTTCAGGTGGCAACTCTATTTGGAATTTATGCGAAACGTGTGGCAAGTATGGCAAGTGTGGCAAGTGTGGCATGTGGCAGGCTGCATCATCTGCTTTGTGGGGCGTTATGGGGCACGCGGATGACCTCCGGAGTGGTGGATGCGCCGCGGGTCGAGCGTAACCGTTGCGCCAAAACCCACCCAAGGATGGCTGCAAAACAATTAAAAGCACGCAGCGAACGGCCTGCACCTCCAGCGTCTAATTACAAATTGGAGTCATTGAATTTATTAAAATCGGCCGCGTAAATTGTGCAGCAATGCACTTGAGACACGCGAGCAGCTGATACTCACTCGCACACACCAAACTCGCCTTGTGGGCCATCCATCGGCGGGCGCCTCCGGCCGGGGCTTTGGCTCCCATTACTCGGTCATAACTCACTGCACCCGTCCGGTTCAAGTATCCCCAGCCCAGCCCAGCCCAGCCCAGATAGCACTATAGGCTCTACTCTATATATACCGCCTTGTTCTTTTTTTCTGCATCAGCATAATTGCTTTTCTTTTGCAGCAGCAGCAGCCACTTGTGGCTTTAAGGGTCCGCGAGGGGTCGCCCTGGCCCGTTTGTTGAAGCCGGCAACGTAATGCCACACGCCCATTAAACAAGGTCCAATAAAGAATATAGATTTTGGGGAGATACGATTTAATAAGCAGCGAATTGTTGCATATTTTTAAGCCTTTTTAAAGCCACTTTGGTTGCAGAACAATTAGACAGTGCAGGTTGGCATAAACTTGTAAGTAAATAACTCTTATTAAGTCTTTTGAAAACGCTTATAATCTCTTTTGGTTTTGCCTGTAATATTCCATTTTTTATGCAATTATCAGGTGATTTTCGCAGAATATAAAGGCGTTTTCAAGCTGCTTTAATCGCAGCACAATTAAGTATCAAAATTTGTAATATTACTCCTATTAAATAGTGTGGCAGCACGGACTTTTTGTGATAAGTTGCAAATTAATATTACTTTGCGCAGGCGTCCCCGGTTCAAACACAGCCAGTGACTTTTCCTGCTATTTTAGCCTGCTATTCTAATATTTAGTTTATTTATTATATATTTAGTTTTTTTTTCAGTGAGCGTATTTAATTTGTAATAAAATAAATAATATAAATCTAAATGCAACAACTTAATGCGCAGAAGTCCCCGGTTCATCTCCCACGGCAGCCCTTTGATTTCTCTTGCAATTTGCAAATATTACGCAAAGGGCCTAACTATCGCTTTGGGCGGCCCTCGATCAGCGTCTTGAATGGCTCAGTGCGTAGGGCGTTGGCTCTTAAAACGAGTTGACGCAGGTTCGAATCCTCGCGTTGGCAAGTCAAAATATTTATTTAATTATTTTCCTTTAATTGCAAATGAGGCTTAGCTTGCACTTTATCAATGGTCTTTGCATTTGCCTGCATGGCGCGATGGGTAGAGTTACTTACCCGTGCCTCGTGGGAGATTGTGCGAAAGGTCGCGAGTTCGATTCCCAGCAGGGGAAGATATTTTCTCAAATATATTAAATTGCAATTATTCTTGTATGTATTTGTAAAAGTGCACAAGGGCTCGATTCTTACATGTCACTTTCGACGACCCTCGGTCAGCGACTTCCGTGGGTTAGTGCATAAAGTGTCGGCTTTTAATTCATCGGGGTGTCTTGTTTGACGCAGGTTCGATTCTCAGCCAAGGCAATCACAATTTAAAATTATTATTTCTTATAATGCCCTAATGCAATTTATTTCTACATTTGTAACAAACATGTATGTATACACGTTCCTTACATGACAATATACATTCGACATATTTGACATGTATGTAGATTCTTTGAATTCTACGCATGTACACTGGCGTAAGATATAAATACAATTAATTTATTACAATTTCCCGTTGTTATTGTGGTACATTTTCTTTTTTTTTTTGGTTTTTATTTCATGCCCTATCCTTTATTTGTATTAACCCACAAGAATGACAATAATGTAGTGTCGGCGGAAGCAGAGGATGAAGAAAAGAGACTTCCTTTCCGTGAATCATCCTTCCCATGGCATCCTTGTTGCATATTCGAGGTGCAACAGTAAAGTAATGAGACTGATTATATTGAAACCGTATATTAGTGGGTGTGTTTACTTCATTGTCGCCCCTCGTAAAGCAATAATGGTCTGGCGCCAACCGTAATGCGACTGATTCCTTTGAAACCGTATAAAAGTCGATTTTTTACTTTATTGTCACACCTCGTAGAGCAGAAATGGCCCGAACCCAGCCGTAATGCCCTCCATGGCGATATAAGCACATATTTTTGGTACTATTATATGTGTCCAGGTGTCCAAAAGATACCAAACATTATATGTGTCCAGGTGTCCAAAAGATACCAAACCTGCGGAAATCTCTCTGGTTTAGCTCAGATTCAGCGCAGTTATTCGATCCGCTCTTAATTTATGCAGGAAAAGAAGCAAATATGATTCATAGCGGCCCCAACATCTTCATAAAGGTTATAGGCAGAGAAAAACCGGCAGGTGTAGGCCCAGCTTTTGCAATATCAGTACGGCTTACTATACAAAAGCGCCCCCTGTTGAGTTGTTTCCCAACCAAACGAGTTTCAAAGACGCCTGAAAGTATGCAGCAGGTATTTTTGCAATATCAGTGCGGCAGACTATACAAAAGCGCCCCTGTCGGGTTGCTTCCCAACCAAACGTGTTTCAAAGACGCCTGAAAGTATGCAGCAGAAATTTTCGCTCAGTTCAAGGAATGAAATCAAGGCTCTTAATTGATGGATTCTGCTGCATACTTTTAGGCCTTTTTTTTTAAACCCTAGGAATTCGCTTGCCGTGTCTACCCTCGTATGCATAGTCACGTGAAAATAGTTTATAATCTTTATTATTATTAATCAGTTGAACCGGCAGGCTTTAAATATTAATCTTTCGTACTTATAGTTTATGTTTTAGGTAAAATGCAACGGCCTAGGCGAGGTGAATTCTGATGGAATGAAGGAATGCAGATGGAGATTCACCGTCTACGAGGCAATGGGAACGGGAGCCGCAGCCTCTGGCTCGGCAGCCTTCTCGCCGTTGCCGTTCTCCGCCTTCTCGGCTGCGGGCAGCTCCTTGACGCCCGTGGACCCGAAGCCGCCCTCGCCGCGCTCCGTGTCGTCCAGCTTGTCCACCAGCTCCAGTTCCGGATAGAAGATACGCTCGCAAATGAACTGGGCAATTCGATCGCCACGCTTCACCTCAAAGTCCGCGTCCGAGTGGTTGAACAGCACGACGCCCAGGTTGCCGCGATAGTCCTCGTCCACCACGCCGGCGCCCACGTCGATGAAGTTCTTGACGGCCAAGCCGGAGCGGGGGGCCACCCGGCCGTAGGAGCCCTCGGGCACGGCCACCTGCAGGTCGGTCTTGACGACGGCCTTGCCGCGGGCGGGCACCACCAGATCGTAGGCGCTGCGCAGGTCGAGGCCGGCCGCCTTGGCGGATCCGCGCACCGGTTCCAGGGCGTGCTCGGTGAGCTTGGCGAAGCGCAGGACACACTTATCGATCTTCATCTTCTTGGCGGCGGGCAGGTCGTCGGCAATGGGCGATGGCATCTGCCAAAAGCGGGGCGATTACTACCGGTCAATGGATTTGCGAGAGATGCGATGCTTACTTGCGAATTCAGGAGAGTAAAGAAATAAGCGCGGTGTGGTTGGCGTCTGTGAAAAAATTGGCGGGCCGGCACCAGATGTTCGCCTGTATCGATTTATGCCAGTGTGTGCACACCAACCCAGAGTGTTATCGGTTATCGATATTAAAATGCGCGCCCAGCTGAAACGGTTAAATATTTAATAATGAAATAAAACAAAGAAAAATAACCATGAAATCATGCGACACCTAAAAAAAAACAAATAAAAAGAAAAAAAAGGCTTGGAGCCATCCACTTGCAAATTGCGCAAAAATTGGCATGGCCGGTGCCAGTATACATATAAATACCACGAAAAATTAAAAGATATTGAAGTTTTGGGAATAATCTGTTTGCCACAGAGTAATACGTACAAATTTCGAGAAATAAAATCAATATACCGCGTTGGCGTGGTCGGAGCAGCTGTTCATCAGTGTGTGCACAGCCTCTGGCAGAGTTATCGGTTAAAATGTGCGCAAATTCGAAACGGCTAAACATAGTAGTGCATTTCAACAAAAAATCTAGATTTTTCATTTAGTTTTCGTAAGCACACTCAATCACAGATACACAGTTTTAATGGTAAATCACAAATATACTTTTTTATAAAATAACCGCGAAGTCATAGCGACGCGCAGTGTGACCATCGCCCGGTAAGCGGTAAAACCGGTAAATGCCGATATTCTAGCGCCCATTTTTGCGAGGTTAAAACATCGCTGGCCGGCTGCAATTCGCAAGGTTGCGAAAAGTACAGACTAACGAGCGAGATCAGCATTAGCATCAGCACCAAGGGAAAAAAATGACCACGAGCAGCTTCAACTTTGCCAGCATGGCCGCCCAGCTGGCCCACGAGCAGGGCGTCACTTTCCAGGACAAGGCCCGGACCTGGGACACCGCCGAAGATGGTGAGTGAAGCGGATGCGCGCTCCTCCGCATATCGAGAGTGTTCTATAACCCAGCCCATCCCCCTGCCTCCCCCCAGTCAAGGAGGTGGTGGACGCCCTCAACGGGCAGACGACGGTGCACTACCTGAATCTGGACGGGAATACCCTCGGCGTGGATGCCGCCAAGGCGATTGGGGTGGCCCTGCAGCGGCATCCGGAGTTCCGCAAGGCCCTCTGGAAGAACCTCTTCACCCGCCGCCTCAAGTCCGAGATTCCCGAGGCCCTGAAGCACCTCGGAGCTGGCCTGATAGAGGCCAAAGCGAAGCTCACCGTGCTGGACCTCAGTGACAATGCCCTGGGGCCGAACGGAATGCTCGGCCTGGAGGAGTTCCTGCGCTCGCCCGTCTGCTACTCGCTGCAGGAGCTGCGGCTCTACAACTGCGGCCTGGGGCCCGAGGGCGGGGCCATGCTCTCCCGGGCCTTGATCGACCTGCACGATAACGCCAGGAAGGCGGGCACGCCGCTGCAGTTGCGCGTGTTTGTGGGCGCCAGGAATAGGCTGGAGAATGCCGGTGCCCAGAAAATGGCCGAGGCCTTTGCCACCCTCAAGACCTTGGAGGAAATTGTGCTGATGCAAAACTCGATCTTCTACGAGGGCATCGAGGCCCTGGCCGAGTCCTTCAAGTCGAATGTGCACCTGCGCGTGCTCAACCTGAACGACAACATTCTGCGGCCCAAGGGAGCGGCCAAGATCGTCGAGGTCCTGCCGCACGTGCCCATGTGAGTCGGTTTTGGGGGGATCATCTGAGGTTTTACGACTCTAATCGTATGGTTACTCCACCGCAGGCTGCGCGAAATCAACATGGGCGATTGCCT
This sequence comes from Drosophila ironensis, assembly GCA_021223825.1. NCBI lineage: Eukaryota > Metazoa > Arthropoda > Insecta > Diptera > Drosophilidae > Drosophila > Drosophila ironensis. The sequence goes on along the minus strand of JAJJHQ010009046.1, from coordinate 69,520 downwards.
GATCAAGACCAATGGGGCCTACCACATAGGCGATGGACTGGAGCAGGGCAACGATCTGCTGGAGACGATCGACCTGAGCCACAACGAGATCAACAGCGACGGAGGGTTGTATCTGGTGGGCGCTTTGAAGAACAAGGCGAAGCTGAAGGACTTGAACCTGGACGGCAATAGCTTTGGCAAGGAGGGATGCAAGCAGGTGATTGCCGAAATGGCAAAGACCCAGAATCCCAAGGCCCTGGGCTCCCTGGAAGAGGACGTCTCCGAAGACGAGGATGACCACGATGACGATGACGAAGAGGACGACGACGACGAGGATGATGATGGACAGGACTACCAGGAGGGCGACTACGACGAAGAGGAGGAGCACGATCATGGCAACGACACCACCGAGGAGGCCGACGAGGACGAGGAGGACTACGCCGAGCAGACGGCCTATGTCACCACCAAAGGCTATCACTCGCAGGTAAGTTAGGTGAGCAACCCATCCAAAAACCTTGTTTGACATTTCTCTTTTGGGGGTCAGATCTTTAACGACACCACCAAAACGCAACTGGGCGATACCTTTGCTTCGGACAACAACAACAAGACGGCCATCAGCCAGACCTGCACGCCGGCGGACTTTGTTCTGAGCCAGAAACCCTGCACAAAGGCCCAGTTCGACTCTATGGACGCCACCAACAAACTGAGCGCCCTGCACGGCATCATCAATGTGAGTTAACCCCAAAGAAACCCCCAGAAATCCATGGATTATGTTGAGTTTACTCCCTCGAAATAGCAATTTACCGAGGACAACCACCTGCTGCTTCTGGTGTTCACCACCTTGAAGTGCGCCCACCTGTCGCAGTCGTCCAAGGCCGCCCTCGACTTGGCCGTCTCGCTCTACCAGGCCACCTTCGAGTACGCCATCAAGACGCAGCAGGAGACGCGCGTGCTCAACTACGTGCTGAAGCAGCTCGAGCTGATCCCCCACGAGGTTCCCTTCAAGTCCCCCTATGACGTCAAGAGCTGTCGCTACGCCCTCAACGAGGCGGTCAAGGGACCGCAGTTCGCCAATGCCCACATCAAGGACACCTTCACGAAGTTCCTCAAGAATTAGACCGCGCCCAAAGAGATTCAACACTATTTATAGACCCTACCGAAACGTTCCAATTCGTGGCTTTTCTTTCGATGAATATAGAGACTTCATTAAACCGCCATATAAAACACACGAGTTTGAATTTGTGGGTAAAACTGATTTATTTACATAAAAAAACTTTGGAACCTACGAGCTACTTTTATATAAAACATGTTAGTACATAGAGTTGGTAGTAGGTTCGTATATTCCTGCGGGTGGATTAAGTCGCTGCTCTGGGACAGAGATCAGCTACAGTGAATGAATGTAGCGAAGTTCTTTGTTGCGTAAACATAGACTAAAACACGAAGTATTAAAACACAGGAGACAGAACATAAAACGACTTGCTATCTTGCATCTCCTCCCGTTGCGCTTAGTAAATACTTTTCATTCCATTAGGCGAGGGACTCTTCGCTTTCGAGCTGTTTAAAGGTTGAAATCGGAGTCATCGCCATCGCCCACCTCGAAGTCTTCGTCGTCGTCGCTCTCGATGACGCGACGCTTCTTGGGTGGTGCCTTCTTCTTGGCGGGGCTGTTGCTGTCGTCGCGCACCCGCTTGACCGGCCGCTTGATGGGCGAGTCCTCATCCTCGTCGTCGTCGTCGGGGCCATCGCCGGCATCCGACTTATCCTCGTCGGACAGCAGGGCGCTGTAGTCGATCTTCTTGCTGGCTGCCCGGCGACCGGGACGCTCTGCCCGCGGGGATGGCGACACGTCCATCACTTCACTATCGTCACTATCCTGCGCTTTCTTGGCCTGTCATAAGCAAGGTATGTTGTTAGTAGTGTTCGGTAGTATTGCACGAACGAACTTAAATGAACGATTCTTTTGAAATGACCGAGTTTTCGTTCTTTTAGTTAAGCGGTGGGCAGCACATAGCTCATTCGGCTTCCAAAAACAAAAAGCTGTGAATGTCTCGAACAAAAGGAAATCGACATGTGCACGTCATCCAAAGTTGACGATGGAAACGGAATGTTTGAAATTGAAAATCGGTGCCCACCGCTGCTTTAGTTCGTTCGTTTATATCGTTCCTACACAACACTAATTGTTAGGTTGCCAGGATTAACCCGGTTACTCACCTTGGCCTTGGTAAAGTCGATCTTGCCCTGCTTGAGGGCCCCGCCGTTCTCCTTCTTCTGGCGTGGCTTCTTCTCGGCCGGCTCCTTCTTAACCGCAGCCGCCTTCTTGGGCTTGGCGGCAGCGCCCTCTACGAGCGCATCGAACTCGTCCACCTCCTCGCCTTCGGCATCGGGGTCCGCCTTGATGGCGGCCTTGCCCTTGGGCTCCTTCTTCACCTTCGGCTCTTTGGGCTCCTTTGGTTCCTTGGCGGCCTTGGCCGCCTTCACCTGGGCGGCCATCTTCTTGACGATCTCGTCGGTGACCTTGAATTCGATCCGCTCGCCCTCGGGATCGGGGTAGATGTCTCCGCCTCCGGCGGCCCCCGCACCCTTCACCTTGCGGCCCTTGGCCGTGGTGCCCTTCTGGGACTTGAGGGCCTTTGCCGTCTTCAGATTGATGCCGGCCTCCTCTTGGCGCTCCTTCTCCTCCACCTCGTCCAGCTTGGACTCGAGCGCGTCCAGATCATCCAGCCAGAGCAGCTCGGGCGTCTTCTGCATCAGATTGTCCAGCTCGGCCAGCTTGGCGTCGCGCTGCTTCAACAGCTCGTTCTTTTTCTCCTCCGTGAGCATCCACATGGACATGCCCAGCAGGTAGTCGAACTTCTTCACGTCGGTCAGCTTCTTGAAGGCCTTCTCCGGGTCCACCTCCTTCTTCACCTTGGAGCTGCCAGATGCGGCCGCCCCGCCGACCTCCTCCTCGTCGTCCTCACCCTCTGGCTCGGCGTCCTCCATCTTAATGCGGCGCTGCCACTCCTTGACGGGATCGGGACGATAGCCGCGCTTCAGCAGCTCGTCGCACATGGCCTTGCGCTGCTTGTTCTCCACCACCAGCTTCTTCTCGCACTTCTCGAGGATGAAGCGCGCCTGGTCGCTGAGCCGATCGGCCTGCGCCGTCAACTGCCCCACCAGGTAGTCCTTTCGGCGGGAGTAGTACTCGCGGCGCAGCTGGTAGAACTCCTTCAGGATGTCCACGGCCGAGGGGAAGCGGCGCAGACAGTTGTTCTGATCGAAGGCGTGCATCTGGTTGGTGGAGAGCGTGGAACTCAGCTTGAAGGTGCGATGGAAGCCGCCCTCCTCGCAGCGCAGCCGATTAAACTCGCCGGGCATGAGAGTGATGACGAAGCGAACGGTGGTGTCCGTGTGATACTCGCGGTACTCCTGGACCACGGCCTTGACCTTGTCGGTGCCGGTGCTGAGCGGCTCCAGGACGTTCTCCTTGTAGGTCTGCGTCCACACGCCCACGGGCAGCTCCGAGATTTCGATAAGGTCGTTGGGCAGGATCTGCAGGTTGCCCGAGTGCACGTACCGTCCGTCGGAGACGTAATCGATGCGTCCCTTGTAGTTCTTGTACCACGGATGCATCTCCTCCGGCTCCAGGCTGTTGATCATCTTCTTGAGGTTCTTGATTATCTGGCGCGGATTGTGGTTGGCTATCTTGGTGGACCAGCCGGTGCCGATGCCCTCCGCCCCGTTGATAAGCACCATGGGTATGATGGGCAGGTACCACATCGGCTCGATCTTCTGCCCGTCATCGTACTGGTACTCCAGCAACGGATCGTCCAGGGGATGGTAGATCAGGCGCGTCAGCGGCGACATCAGCGTGAAGATGTAACGAGCGCTGGCACAGTCCTTGCCTCCCGTCAGGCGGGTACCGAACTGACCGCGCGGCTCAAGCAAATTGATGTTGTTGGAGCCCACGAAGTTCTGGGCCAGATTCACGATGGTCATCTGGAGGGAGACCTCGCCGTGATGGTAGGCGGACATCTCAGCCACCGAACCGGACAGCTGGGCCACCTTCACCTCGCGCTTGTCGTTCCTCTTGAAGCAGGTGAACATCACCTTGCGCTGTCCGGGCTTCAGGCCATCGACCATGCTGGGTATGGAGCGCTCGTTGTCGGCATTGGAGAAGAGCACCAGCTCGAGGTTGATGAAGTCGGCGTAGGTGATGTGCTTGGTGCCCTTGGTGTAGAGGTAGCGCTCCGGCAGGCCCAGCTCCTTGCGACGCTTCACCTCGTCCATGTGATTGGTGAGCCAGACCTTGCGCGACTCGATGTGCTTGCGCGAGAAGGCCATCACGATGCTCTCGTCGTCCACGGAGCCGTCGTACTTGAACAGGATGCGATGGCGCTCCATATCCTGGAAGTACTCCTTCGCCTCCTTGGAGGTCGAAGTACCCAAACCCTTGTAGTACTTTATATTGTACGTGTGATGATTGGGCGTATCGTTCTTCCACTCCTCGAACTCCGGCAGCGAGTAGAACGAGAGCTCCTCGTTCTTCTTCGTGGCCTTCACGATCGGCGTGATGAACTCCTCGAGGAAGGGCAGACGCAGCAGCTCCGGCCAGTTGGTGTGTATGAAGTTGATCAACAAGCCCTTGATGTGGGAACCGTCCTGATCCTGATCTGTCATGATCATCACCTTGCCGTAGCGCAGGGTCTTGAGGTCGTCCTCGGTGAGGTACTTCTTCTTGTACTGCAGCCCGATGATCTTGCACAGGTTGTTGATCTCCGCGTTCTCCGACAACTGCTTGAAGTTGGCCTCGCGCACGTTCAGCAGCTTACCTCGCAGCGGAAAGACGCCGTAGTAGTTGCGACCGATCACACCCAGTCCGGAGACTGCCAGCGACTTGGCCGAGTCTCCCTCGGTGAGGATGAGGGTGCAGTTGATCGAGTTCTTGCCACCCGCCTCGTTGGCGTCCTCCAACTTGGGTATGCCCTTGATCTTGCTCGACTTGCGCCCGCCCGTCTTGGCGATGTCGTTCTGGGCCTTGAACTTGGCCCACGCCAGCACAGACTCCACGATGCCCGACTTGGACATGTTGGCGATGAACTTGTCGGAGAGCGTGCACTTGGAGCCGAAGCTCTTGGCCTGCAGCGTCATGTTCTCCTTGGTTTGCGAGTCGAAGGTCGGGTTCTCGATGAGGCAGTTGACGAAGATCCACAGATGGTTGCGCACCTGGAAGGGCTTGATGTTGATGCCGCCCTTGTTCTTCTTCTTCAGCACCTCGATCAGCTGCTTGATCACATTGTCCACCACATGGTCCACATGCCTGCCTCCCTTGGTGGTGGCTATCGAGTTGACGAACGAGACCTGCTGGAAGCCGCGATCGGAGGGACAACAGGCCACCTCCCAGCGCTCGTTGGCCACCTCGTGCACGATCTTGATGGGCTGTCCGACGTCGTCGTCCTGGTTCTTTACATGCAGATCGATGTAGTCCTTGAAGTTGCGCACCGTCAGCTTGGTCCCGTTGAGGTAAACGGAGACTCCCTTGGTCGAGGCAGCCACATCGAAGGCCCGACGCGACATCAGGGCCACAATATCCTCGTCGAGGCGATCCATCTTGAACTTGGCCAGATCCGGGCTGAATGTGATGCGTGTGAAATCCGTGCCATTGAAGTTGTTGATCTATGGCAATGAAAACATGAAAATACCTTTGCCGCATGTGATTTGGGGGATGGGTAAAACTTACTGCTGCATCGGAGGCCTTGCCCATGTTGTTGCCCCAGGTCTGTTTGAAGCTCTTTCTGTACTCCTTGGTGGCCGTTTCCACGGTGAAGCTGGTGGAGAAAATGTTGCAGAGCTTGGCACCGTAGCCGTTGCGTCCGCCGGTGACCTTCTTTTCGTCGTCGTTGTAGTTCGAGGAGGTCAGCAGGTGGCCGAAGATCATCGTGGGCACGTACATCTTCTGCTCCTTGTGCATGGTGACGGGTATGCCCTGGCCATTGTTCCAAATGGACACCACATTGCGCTCCGGATCGATGTCGATCTTGATGGTGTTCATCGACTTGTCGCGCTGCTTGTTGTCCGCCGCATTCACCAGAATCTCGTCGAATATCTTGTAGAGACCGGGAACGAAGGAGATCTCCCGCTGCACCATCCGGGTCTTCTCGAAGTCGTACACCCACATCAGCTCCTTGGTGAACTCCACGGAACCGATGTACGAGTCGGGACGCAGCAGAATGTGCTCCAGCTGCGACTTCTTCTGGTACATCTGCTCGATGGACAGGGCCGACGAGGCGCCGCCCTTGCTGCCGTTCTCCATGCTTGGGGTGCTTAGTAGGTCCGAGATGCTCCTGAAGCTCTTGCTGGCGCTACTCCTGCGCGGGCTCAACTGCGTCCGGGAAGAGAGATCTCATGAATACACTAGCCCAAAACGGAGCCGGACTGTACCCTGGTACAGTTCTCGAGAAAATAAGAAAACTATTCCGCGCTGTAGCCCCCGGCTATTCCTATTAATCACCGCCGCTCTCTCTCTGCTTGGCTCTTCGCGTTTCCTCTGCCCATGTTTCTGGCTACTAAAACTTCAAAGTACGGTGGTCACTGGGTACGACGGTTCGGCTCAAAGCACGGCTTGCACTTTCACGTTCCCGATAAAGACTCAACTGCAATGTTTATGGGAAACACAATACATTGCTTGGGGTCGCAGCTTGGCAACCGCGTGAAGCTTGAGACGCGTGAAATTGATTCCCAAGCGTTTGGACACTTGTTTACCATCGATTTCGACGCCGGAAAATGTTTGTAATTTGTGTTTGTAATTATATTGCAGGGAGCTATACAATTAGCCTTGGAATTTCACAAACAAACTCATTACTCATGAGCTACAATTGCGAGTTATAGTGAAATACTCAATGTAGAGCTCAAATTTCCAAATCGGGCTTTTGAAAACCTCATTGCCGGTTTTTATTCTTGTTGAAAAACTATTCGAAAAACGTTTTTCAGCAAGAGAATTGCATTTTTACTTTGAAAAAATGTCAAAACGAGGGAAGTTCGATATAAATTTGATAGAAAATTAAATTTGGAGTTTACAAAAATGTTAAAAATGGGGAAAAATAAATAAATTGGAGTGAAAATTAAGTTTTTACTTTGCAAAATGTTAAAAAGGGGGAAAATATAAATAAATAATACAGAAAATTCAATTTTTACTTGAAAAAAGATAAAGAGAAAGTAATTGGGAAGCCTTTAGCAAATAAATATACTTTCTTTATGTTTAAAACATAAATTTATAAAAATATAAGCATAAAATAT
>JAJJHQ010009046.1:0-62182 GCA_021223825.1 Drosophila ironensis | reverse complement strand
AAAAAAAATAAACAATTGTGAAATCAAAAGCATAAATTTTGGATTTCACATAATAAGTAAGCTGTATATAATAATAATAAAAATAATATTTCAACAATAAATTAATTTCGATATGGTTTTCCTTGTTTTTCAAGGGGAAACTATAGTTTTCGATCCCTAAAACCCTGAAATATTGAATAGTGCTGACTAGTTTTTCTATTTAAGAAAGAATCAAAGCAGTAGAGCTGGTTTGGGAGTGTTTTCCAGTTTTTTGGGCATTATTACTGATCCAATCTTCCGGCCAGACTCTCTCGCAAGCCACCCTCCTAAAGGGTATTCACTGTACCTCTGAATATAAAAAAAAAAACAAATGCGCGCGCGCGCAAAGCGTTGCAGTTGCAGACAAATGGGAGGGGGCAAGGCATCCGCTCAAAGGGAGTTGGCTGCAACTCCCCAGGGAGCTAATAAATAGTTAATAAATACCACTAAAAGCCAGCTAGTAAATTTAAACTAAACTACGGACCGATGGCTACTGTACCGGGTACGGCATTTTGCAAGCAAACTAAGCCTCACATACCCAGCATTTGCCGGCAAATTAAACCTAATCTTCTAAATTAAATGAGTGTTTTGGAAACTCCGCTTAAGCCTCTATGGTTTGGGGGTCTGGGCAAGCATTTTCCGGCATTTTCCGGCACGTGGAAAGGGTTTTTTTTGCCAAAATGCTGTCTCTACACCGGCAGCGCCATTTTTAATTTGCTTTTTTATACCTCAAACTCAAGCGACGCTTCCCCCAAACACCCAAAACAGACACCCGATGAGGGCTCAGATCCCCCCTGACCCTTGACCCCCAGCTACCCGGAAGTACTAGGAATCTTAACCCATTTAAAGCGACTTTATGCCGGCACTCACCTGGTTAAAAAGTGGCAAACGCGGGGCCGAGGAAAACGCGTTTCTGGGTGGCTGGCCGAGGAGGAGGCGCGACGGGAAATGCGCTTGTTGGGCGCTTAGCAGACGACGCACTACAATTTTCTCACTGTATGCGCGTCGTGGCGTCTACGGGCCGTCGAAAACTGTACACCGATCACACCCGGCTAATGTATTCACATTTATTTCAGCCACTTTTCGCAACCAGCAAATACGGAACAAGCGACAACAAAACGCGCAAGAATCAGCAAACCACCGCTGCTTGGTATCCGCGCTATCGATAACCGCATAGCGTTAATACTGCAGGCACGAAAGTACTGCATCTTCGTCGGTATTTCCAGCCGGTTAGCTAAGCGGTAATACGTTAGGGAAGCGAACAATTTTGAATTTATAATTAAAAATCGTATTGAAACGTAAAGCATGAACCATCTATATGGCTGGAGACATGCCATATAGCGTAATCTCAAATAGCTAACTGGCAAATTCTTGTTTTATGTAAAGGTGCATAAATCATTTAATATAATATTCGTGGTGGTCACTCTAAATTGTGTAGTCAACTTTTCCCGCCAATTTTTGTGTAACATAAATTCCGTTACGAATTTAAATTTTGAAAGTTTCGTAAATACAAAGTGATATAACAATATATAAATTAAAAGGTAATTTTAACAATATTATATAAGCAGTAGATGCGTTTTTTTGTGTGAATGATGCAGACAATTATGTTTTTTTCTTTCGTGGATTCCTTGATGCATATATAATTCATAAAATACAGCACTTCCTTAAAGTTAAATCTTAACAAAAAACACTGTGTTATTCTTATACTTTACGGGATACGTAATTCTTTAAAATTTGATGAGAAAACTAAGTATTTAAAATAGAATGGCCATATTCTGTATGCTCATTTGATACAAATATAAAATAAAATAGTTTATAAATATAAATGAATACAATTTGTGTATACATTCTGCTTAGAAACATTGCATTTCGTCTATTTTCGTGGTTGTTCCCATAGAAATGTTAACAGAATCGCATTTACATGGACCAGATTTCGGGTTGCAGGTTGTGTGTCGATAACATTGTACAGCGCACCTCTCTGTTAGCCACCGATACCGATAGGCACCTTTCGAACGCTCTCTCTCCCGACAAGCTGACCAACCGGTCGGATTCGTCATCTCTTTCGCAAAGGGGCCGCCGCCCGAAGTCAGTACCCTCGCAACCTGACTCCGTCACCCAGGCCGAGGGTATAAATAGAGCCGCGACAGCGGCAGCGGGGGAAATTAAATGAAAAATAAGTTCGAGGAGTGCGCGCTGAAAGTTGTTACGTCGCGCGAGAGTGTTGGAGTGGTGTCAGTGGTTTTTTTTGTATATTAATTCCGCCCGGGGCCCCATTCAAATCATCGCCAAATCGCCGTGCTTATATCTTCCGAATAGTATCTGCAGATACGCACAATTGTATCTACAGTGGTGCGTCTGTTAGCGCTAGCCCGACAATTGTATCTACAGAGGTGCATCTGTTAGCGGTTTGCGTTTCGAAAACAACACGCAAACAACACCGAACTTCGTGCGCGTTCTCGGCTTCGGGTCGCAGTGAATGAATAATCCCTTGGAGCGGGAATCGTCGCCGCAGTGCCTGCAGATTGAATTAAATGCAAATTAAGTGCACAGTGTACGGGGCAGGCATGCAAAAGTAAACAATAACAGAAGCAGTCGAGAGTATTTCAGTTTGTTTGTTGCCCCCCCCCACCCCCCTTCCAATCAAATAAGTTGCTGTTTCTGTTGTTGTTGTTGCTGTAACCGAAACGGAAACGGAAAGGTCAAGCCGAGAGTTGCGTAAAAACAAAAAAAAAATAAAACAAAAAAACAAAAAAAGGAGAACGAAAGCGAAAGAGCTGGCGCGTTACGTCAGTTTTGCGGATTAACAATCCGTTGCCTATTCGATCGTTTCCCCCATCGTTTTCCCGACCGCCTGCCCCCCAAAAAGCCAGCAAGATTCAGTTCGTCTACGTTTACCACAGCTCTGTGCCCCACGCCGCCTCCTCGTACCGCTCCGCGGTCGCCCCCTTTGCCCCGTACGCCGCCGAGCGCAACACAACAACAGCCCAGCATTCGCATCCGCTTCCGCAGGAGTCGCTGCCCTCGGACACCGAACAGCTAGCCAACGAAGAGGAGGAGGAGGACGAGGAGGAGGAGCGGCAGGAGCGGCAGGAGGAGACGGAAACGGAGCAGGAGCAGGCGCAGGAGCAGCTAAAGGCAGCTAAAGGGGAAGCTACCCAGGCAGGTAGAGGAGAAAAAGGAAGCAGAAGCAGAAGCGACCCGCAACAGAGACCAAAGCGAACCACGGAGGACAACAACAAGATGGCTGTGGTGCGCAAGAAACAGGATGACAAGTACCTGCTGGCCCTGCGGGAACTGGTCGCAGGCGGAACGGGCGGCAACCGGCAGTGCTTCGACTGCGGCCAAAAGGGACCGACCTACGTGAACATGACCATCGGCTCCTTTGTCTGCACCCGCTGCTCCGGAGTCCTGTAAGTCTATTGATGCGCATTTCCCTTTTGTCAGCCGCCAGACAATGATCGAGCCACCTACCTCGATTCGGCGAATTTGGCCGGCTTTCTGGATTACTTGGGTCTCTTAGATTTACAAAATTTTCCATGCCTTTCTTGGGTTTTGACAATTACATCTCAAAATGTACCCATATTTTGCCTAGCTGGTACATTTAATAATTTTTTACCCAGCCTACTGAGTAGGGGGTACTTCAGGGTTTTTAAAATGTACCATGCTTTGCTTGGGTTTTCACAATTACATCACAAATGGTTCAAGTTCATAGTTGTCTTCCATGAAAACCCATCTTCTGCCTAGCTTGTACATTTGATAGTTGTTTTTCTCAGCCTACTGAGTAGGGGGTACTTCAGAGCTTTGGAAATTTTCCATGCATTGCTTGGCTTTTGACAATTACTTCACAAATTGTACTAGTACATGGTTCTCCAAGCTTTCCCCATGTAAGCTAATTTCCTCCTACGCTTGTACAATTAATAATTTTCTTTCTCAGCAACTGAGTAGGGGGTACTTCAGAGCTTTGCAAATGTTCCACGAAATGTATACACTCAGCAAATATACATATTTTCAGGAACAACTACCTATGCTTCAACATTAGCCAAGTGAGTTAGGGGAAAGTTCCTACGCCTTGGTTTTCGTAATACTTAGAAATTTATACACCCAGCACTTATGTATTTCAGGAAAATCATTGTCTTCTGCTTGCTGTATTTTCGTAATCAACTTAGTCAACTAGGTAAATAGGTTTGCAAATCACATACAAAATTTGTGTTAAGTCTTAAATTGTATTTTCCATGAGTCATCCGCTTATCGCTTTTACCAATTTGATCGTAAACTAAATAATGGCCCTTCCTTCCGTTGGCTTTTCACAACTCCAAGTGTGCCCCGTGAAGTTACAAAACGTTAATGCTCTATAAATAGACAATACCTTTTGTTTAAAATCATTGCCACCATCCTGCCAGACGAGCTGAAAGTGCCTCGAACTTTGGGGGCTCTTATCTGCATACGATTTTGAACCCGCTTGACGTTAATTTCTGATCGATTGGCGAGTGGAGTGACCGATAATTTCCACGCGATGCAGCTTTCCGGACCCCCGATCCGATGGCATACGATCCGATGGTTTCGATCCAAGCCCGGCTATCCATTATTTGCTGTGTGAAAGCGAAAGCAATTTCGTTTAATTTCGCACAATTTGGCTTCCTTTCCTTTACGAAATGCAAATCGAAGACAAAACTTTCAATTGCGCGACCGCCGCTTTTGGACAAACAACGAAATTGCTTTGTTTGTCTTCGCCGGCGGCGCTTTCTATTCATGTTCCAGACCCCAGTATAAAAAACACCCTCGTACCTCCCACCCGGTGCCCACTTGCCCACTTTTGGCCCTGATGAGTTACGGATGTCCTTGGCTTCCTCGCGTAATTTGCCAAATTGGCATTGACTTGAACGCGTTTCCGCGGAGCGGGTTTATATTTCATGCAATTGCGATTGCGAGTGCGAGTGCGAGTTTATGGCCTGGCAGCTACTTTATTGGTGCATTTGCCGCTGATTTGATTTACGCATTTCCGGATCAAGCACATTACATGATTGCTCGTAAACTTCCGCCTGGCCCAGGTCCAAAACCCGATCCAAATTGTACCAGTCTCCCACGAACGTTTGCCCCACTTTGCGGACTCCACTCGGGCCTCTGCGCTGCTCTGCTCTCAATTGGACATCATGCGGGCTATTTGTGATTCCATCTATCATCGAATCAGGTTGCGTTGCATTCTGCATTGTGCATTCCGCACTCTCCATTCTGAATTTGCAGCCCGTCTCCTGGCCAGATGACTCATTCCCCCCGCCCCATCCAAAACCATTCCTTTCATTCCGTCTGCAATCCTCGGTCCTCGCCAAGGGAAAGAAATGTTGGCATGTAAATGAAAAGCCGCACAAATGCCGGGGACAAAAACGGGTGCACAGGCGAAAAATGGGGATATTGCTTGAAGCTAGCCCTGATATCAGGTGTCATTAGGGGTCAGTCATTAGCTCAACCTATAGCATAGGTATTGGTATCCCAAAATTACACATTTGAGGCTACAAATATGTAAATACCCATGAATGTGGGTTAATGAGCGGGATGGGAATGGGTGTGGATGGGGTTTAGGCCTGTGACTGGTGTTGGAGTTTACTATTACCTAGAAACCTGGGTGTTTTCTTCGAGTGTAGGGTGTAGCAAGCATACTTTGGACGACAACGAACTTCCTGGCTGCCTGCGATTGAAATGCGGCTGAAAAATGTTGGCTGCCTGCAACAGCAACAGCAACCGAGACTTGAGACTTGAGACCTGAGACTGCAACGCGAAGTGGCAGTGGGACTGCGACTACGACCGGGACCGGGACCGGGACCGGCTGCAGGAGGGAATACCAATGAAGCCAAGTCCAAGACAAAATTACTTTGCATGTTCCGCCCGATTCCCTCCGCAGAGCAGCCGGCCGGCCACTTAATGGAGGAAGCAGCTCGCGGGCAGAGCAGGGAGCGCGGAAGGGCACGGTTTCGTTTCAGGGAATTGCTCGGGGAGGGGCAAGAAACCTGTCCAACAGCTTTTGCCAGGCGTGCTTGAGTGTATTTTGGGCCGCAGCCGCCGCTGCAGTGCCTCCAATTGCAGACAAATTGTTGCACCTCAATCGAACAGCAGTCGCTGCCATCTGCTCTTTCGGTCTTTCGGTCTTTGGGGTTTTGATGTGGCTTTGGCTTGGCTTTGGGTTGGCCCCCACACAGCCGGCAGACGGCAGGCAGCAGGCAGCAGCGGAGTTCAAAGCCTGTTGGCTCATAAAAGTCAAGAAACTTGTTGATTAGATAAGGCGAAAGCAACAAACACTCGGGCATTGGGAGCAGCAAACAGCGGGCACAAACGCTGAGCCACTTTCTCAGACCAGGCGGCTTCGTCATCGTTCCCATTGCGTACGCGTACTCGCCACACCAATGGCCACTAAAATATGTAGCTTGGGTCTATAGCAGCGGTGGGCAGCCCATAGCTCTTTCCGCTCCCAGTGCTCTCAAAAACAAAAAGCTCTAGAGCAAAGTTCGGGTGCTGTCCGAAGTGCCGTTGTGCAGCTTTGCGCTACCCGTAGACACAGAGCAATCCAATAATCTCGAAAGCTATTGCAGAAAATTGAAAATGCCCCCTTACGTTATTCCCACAGATGGCAATCTCTGTTGGAGTGCAAGCACTCGATTTATTTTCAATTTTCCCCAACATTCAACTGGCTGTTGCGAGCGATTTTTAATTAAAAATAATGGCTACGGAAATATTTGAGTTGCGGGTGTGACTGCACAACCGTAATTCGTAATCCTGCATTGACTAACGATTAATTGGTGATGAAAGCATTTAAATGTAGCCTGTGTGGCCGTGACTGTGGGTTTGCTTCTACGAGTATCTTCTGACGCGGCGTCGATTGCCCTGCTATAGATACAGATACAACGACAGATACAGATACATTTACAGTCGTGCTGGCGAGCTTATGCGTCAGCGGGCAAGTGAACTCTGCACCGCTTTGGTGGCGTTGCAGCCAAAGTGGCAAAGAGGCAAAGAGCCAAAGTGGGACAACCTGAAGAAGCTCCGAGCACGTCTCAGCCGCTTCTACTTAACTTACATTTCCCTGCTCTTGCTTGTATGTAAATTTTCGATTATGAAACAGCATAAACATGGCTGCGTTTGACAGCAGCGCCTCGGAGGCGGCGAGGCGGGAAAGCGGGAAAGCGGGGCCAAGGGGTTGGGCTGGAGGTGAGGTTGCACGTTGGGCTTTAGGTTGTGGGCTGTAGGTTGAGGTTGAGGGTGGTGGTGGGCCGAGGGGCACACTTTCACCATACGGTGTCAGCTGTGCGGCCCCTTTATTTCTTTCTCCCGTTCGTCTCGTTTCGTTTGGCTTGGTTTCGAAAAAAAAGCCAAAACAACAAACGAACAAACTTAACGAGAAAAAACAACGCAAGAGCAATTAAATATAAATAACAAGAGAGCAACAGCGAATGTGCACAGCACTCCCGTTTTTCTCTTGTATATTGAAATTCCGTATGCGAAACGATTTGTAAATACACTCTAATAAAATATTTGCCTCTATTTGCTGTTATTGCAAACAACTGATTAGGCCGATAACTATTAGTTCCAAAAGCAAAACAATTGGAATACCCCGGTAAAATGTTTTCCAAGGCAATGTTTTTGCATTGCTTAACAAAACTGATTAGATAGCAATGCAAAACTATTTGTAATTTCTAGTCAAATTCACAAGACATTTGATCACCACTCCTAGAAATTCTTCCGATTATTGCACATAACTGATAAGATCGATAACTGGAAATATTTATTTCAAATGCAAAACGATCTAAACACTCTAGGAAAATATATGGTTGATCATTAGACACAGCAAAGTTTTTGGGTTATTGCTCACAGATGATTAGATCGAAAACTATCAATTGCGAATGCAAAACGAATTGTATACCTACTCTAGTAAAATATATGTCCTGTTTCGATCTGTATGCATTGCAATGTTTGCAGGTTGTATTGCCTACAACTGATTAGATCGAGAACTATAGCGATTTGTTTAATCTAGTAAAACATTTTCCTTGTTTTGATCACTACTCGTATATAGCAATGTTTGCCGGCTATTGCTCACAACTGATTAGACCGACAACTAGTAGTTTCATTTCGAATTCAGCGCTCTAATCTGCTTAGGCTTTCAGGAAGTGTTTTGGGGAAGCCCCAGGAGGAGGAGGTGGAGGAGGAGCCGGGTGGTTTTGATAGGGCAATTGTGGGGAATAAAGGTGAGAGAGCGGGTGACTGGGCAATTACTGCGCAGTTTTGATTCACTCGCCCATAAACCCCTCATCGAAGGTGTCGTTGTTTGTAATTGCTGCTCGTTCCTTTGTTCAGCTGTTTGCTTCCTCGTCCCCTCGCAGATACATCTACATACATCCCCAATGAGCATTTCCCCGCTTCCCCCTCCCCGCTGGCCAAGGTTGTTTTGGCGTTTGCCTTGAAATAGAGATTTAAATTCTATTAATAATGCAGAGGCGCAAACCCCAAACGACAAACGATTCGCTTCTCGATTCTCAAAGTTCTCAAAGTTCTCGATTGTCGGTTCTCTGGCGGCGTCTGGGAGTGCAATTCAAATTGGAATTCAAATTCAAATGGGCAGGGAATACGCATGGCCGGGTGGTGCTCTACTTTTCACTCCAGGCGCCATTTCCTCTACCCCGAACAGCTGCTGCCGCAGAGCTGGATGGGGCCAATTAGGAGTGCGGGAATCCCCAAGAGAAAAAGAGCCGGGGATGTAGAGAGGGAGTTAGTTTGTAGGGGGGCAGAAGGCGCCTGCCCACACACAGAGATTTATGGTCTCGCTTTTGAGGCCATTTTCACATTGGGAGGCACATTTTTGGACCACGCTGCTGGGTACCCGGATTGCCATTCGCTGATATCCTGTGGTGCACAGCCATATGGATGTAGCCACAGTGGCATAAAATATACATTTCAACGCTCCAACTAGAAGACTCGATAAAGAAATATAATTTATTTGTTTGTTTATTTGTGTATCCATTTATTGGCCTGTTTATTCACCTCCTCAAATGTATTGTTGGATATACTCGTACTTGTATTTATATTGCTAGCAAGCCAAAGATGATGCATCTCTGGAATACGATTTAAATTCGCGCAGCTATCGGAATGAAACTTGCAATTACTGTTGGCTGTCATGCACGAAATAGCCATTTTCGAGTATCAACAAAAATTGCTATTGTTCGCTCCCACGCAGATACATAGCTTCATATATGGAAAGTATCTGTCTTCAGTCAATTTGTTACATTATCGCTTGAATTGCTGTAAATTGGGTATACGAGTAAACGATACCCAGAAGATTCTGGCTTGCCAACAAATTAATGCGTTTCAGAGATATTATAAAACATTCTCATACTCTTGTTAAGAGCATTCATTATCCCCATAGAAAGCATTGAATTTATGAGCAATGCAGCCCACGCTGCTTTGTCTGAGGATAATACTATATGCTCTGGCTGAGGAGAATATATGGCTCAATGGCAAATCCGGGGGTCCTTTTGCATTTTTCATTTGCCATCCATGGCCAGCAAAAGAGCTCAAGGCTCTTTGGGCAATTTGCAGCTACGGCTCAGACGATGGGTGCTATTAAAATATTCATAGAACCCAACCCACGAACAGCCTCCTCGCCCTTTGGGTGCTGTCCAGTTAAATTTATATGGTGCGACAAACGCGACAACTGCCATCGAATGCCAAAAGGCGACGACTTTGCACCAAAACTGAGAGAAAAACAAGTAGAAACGCTGTAGTCGAGATACCACAATTATCAACTAGTTGTTTTGCTTAAATACTTTAACTCTTAAATTTATTCTGAGATGACGTCATCGGAAATCGACAGTCACGTCGTTAAATATAGTCCAATTTATATGAAACTTTCTAGATTGGTTACCAAAAAAAGTTTTAGTAATATTTAACAAAATTATGGCTCAAGCTGTTTCCATCTCGGAGATATTGTCAAATACAGTGTTATGCCAATTACGAAGACCGTAAGTAAACTTGATATGCGTACGTACACCCATAAGGTGCCGAAAGCAAATAGAATTTCGTCTCTAGTTCTTATTATCTTGGAGAACGACGTATTCATACTTATAGGCGGAGAGACGGACATGGCTAGATCGACAGAGATACTTTATGGGGTCGGAAATGTCTCCTTCTCCCTGTTCCATTTGTACCTTATGGTATACCTAAACATGTTATACCTAAACCAGGTGTAGGCCAAATGTAGGGGACTTTTAAACTCCCAACTGGTTTCTCTGGGTGCACCGACAGACACGAAGTGATTCAGTTAGAGGCGACACTTGCATGGATAGGCAGCAGGCTGGGGCCCGTTTTGGCGCCTACGTAATGCCACTCTATACACAATTTTGGGGGGAGCACGCCCCGAGGGGGACCCTGGGAGGTGGGGGCCCCAGAAACGGGAATTGGATTCTGAATGCGTGGGATTCTTGCATTCCCATTTAGCCTGGCCTAATTAAGTAACGCCATGGCGTGGAGTGGCAGCAAAAAGTGCAGCGTCTGTTGGAAATGTTTGCAGCTGTATTCTGTTTCAGTTCAGTTTTTCACTCGTTTCCACTCGTCTTCTTTTTTCGCTTAGCATAACTGTGTAATTAAAATGCACCACAGCTGGACACCATCCAACTTTTTAGACTGGGTCAGCGTTTTTTCTCTCTGTGGGTCAGGTCGCAAGAAGTGTTTCCCAGTTCCCTTTTTTTCCCCAGCTTGTTGGGAACTTTCAGCTTTATGAATGGGCCCCGCCAGTCTGGAGGTAGTATTTTCGAGACGACCTGGATCCGGGGCTGCACCTTGAGTTGCAATTGCCCCGGGAACTCTTTAGGGACCGAGGGGATGAACGTGTCTAGGCCGGACTTTGCGACTTTGCCTCGGACCGGGGCGGGAGCCTTGGCTCACTTAGAGTGTTTGCCCGTTCGTCGAGGTCAGTGCGGTGGGAAGAGCTGTGAAAACGAAATCAAAGTTAGCGCAATTTTCATTTATTTGCCAAACAAACACACCTCACACCCCACACCCCACACCACACAACCCACGATACAGTGGGGTTTATTTGTTTATTCCACGACTTTCCGTGACATTGACGCACTGGCTTGATAGCAAAGTAATCCTGGAAGACCGGGTAATGTTTACGATAAGCCTCGCTTTTACTCGGAAAGCGGAAACAGAAGTGCTTAGTTTTTAGCTGAAAACCGAATATGGGGAATGGGAAGCGTTCTGTTTACGACATCGCCGGTTCCGAGTAGCCAGGGGCCACTGTGTATGCAAATTTGAGAGATTCAATCCATCCCGTCGCATTGCCTTCGCCTCGCCTTGTGTGTCACTTGGCTGCGGTTTGAAATTGAAACCAGGCGGTATTTTTAGCTCTGGAGAAGCCTCCACCCAGTCCCTCGTCAGTGAGCTGATTTATTTTTCAGTCCCGGGACAAAGACTGACAAAGATTCTCTGTGGGCCACCCACAAAGCCTTGCTCATAACTTATTTGGTGGCAAGTCCAAGCTGACTCACCCAACACCACCGGCCTGTCTTCACTTTCTTGAGGTCAATATCAATGGCAAGCCACCTCGGCTGGGTCGTGCTTTCTGATGAAAACAATGGAATCAAGACCGCACAAAACCATGATTCAGCATCTCCGGCAATTAAACAATTGCAGATCACCGATGGACAAAGAGTGATCGCAATTAAGTCGGAAGTGAGTCCATGGGGGACGTTCCCCTTGGGGCGGAATGGAAAGTATCAATTTGTAGTTGACTGCCACTTATCGCACTTGTCGCCGCCGCCTGCATGCACTTTTCTGTCTGATACGCATTAAGCCGCACTTTTC
This sequence comes from Drosophila ironensis, assembly GCA_021223825.1. Taxonomy (NCBI): domain Eukaryota; kingdom Metazoa; phylum Arthropoda; class Insecta; order Diptera; family Drosophilidae; genus Drosophila; species Drosophila ironensis. The sequence goes on along the minus strand of JAJJHQ010009046.1, from coordinate 50,320 downwards.
TGACGGCTCCGGCGACAGTCGCATTCCGGACCCATCACCAGTCACAGTTCATCCGTCACCAGCTCAAAGTCGTCTTCCAATCCCCCGGCACTAGGCACTAGAGCTCGCTGATTACACAAATCCCAGTAGTACGCAGTAAGTTAGCCTGGCACTTTTAAAAGTTTTTGGGTATTGTAGTGGAAGTTTTAAAGTAAATTTACACTTAAACCATTGCTAATGGAAAACCAAACTTTTAATTGGTTTGTTTTCGATTTAAGGCAATTGGTGCCTTTGAGAATTTGGTGTTGTATGGTAATTGATTTGATTGCCTTCCCCAAAAATGATTGTAAACTGGTGGAAAGATTTCAGAGGTCCCCCTGCCTTTGTCTTTCTTTTAGTTCTTCCGGGTAGGAGGTCTTCGTCCCCGGCTTTCTTGCAAAATTTACTCAGTTTTATAGAGTTTTTTACCCTGTTGGCGCCACCGAGCTGCAAGTTGGAGCCACTTGAACAGTGACTCATGGTAGAAGGGGGAATACGTATAAATATTCAAGAATCGCGCGTATTTGTGCGTATTTTTATACCCCGCATGGGGGATAAAGAAAAGCTGGCGGTGCAGTTCAATTAATCACGAGTATAAGGCACTCAATCAAAGGAAATGTTTAGCCATAAAAATATCCATTAGGTGTGCGCTCTAAACTCAAATTATTTCTTTATTTCCTTCAACCCCGAATCAAAAGTTCATGTGCCAGTTGTTGATTATTTACCGACTTGTCTGCCATGTTGTGTGGTTATTTGCATTTGGTTTTTTGTCACTTGATTTTCGCCTTTGCCATTTTTGCTGAGGTTTCGCGAATCTGTCAAAGTTGCCGGAGCTGAGCTTTCCAATGAATGTGGATTTGATGCGAGCGGAATTAAGCCGAAACGTCATGCGGTAGGTCCGATCGAATGGGCTTTTATTGTTGTTCATACCCTATCCAAAAGTGGCAATACCTTGATGTTATATCATTTAACTTTCTTTTTGTATTGTTCCCACCAGTTGTTTCATTTGCCAACTAAATCTCTAACAAATCATCTAAAATTCCAGAAATCCCTGAGTCTAATCAAGGCAATTGCAAGGGTATATCAACTTCGAGGTCGCTTCAAGTCAAATTTTCCTTCTTGATTCGTTTTGTTTTTATTGTTTTTAGGGTAGTTTGTGCCGCAACGAGTTTTACTTTTGTTTTTGTTTGAACTGAGCTGAGCGACGGAGCTCAGTAAGTTGATTTTTTCACGCTGAGTGCGCAAAATGCGCAAAAAACAAGTTTTGCACTTTTGAGCAGTGTTGGTTTGCTGTGTGTGCCTCTGTGATTGTGCGCTAAGCTCCGCTAAGCTAAGCTTTTTGTTTATGTGCATTACAGTCTGTGTCTCAGTCTCTATTTGTTTTAATTTTCGTTGTATCCACTTGTGCCAAGCACGAATCGCAACCGAAACCGAAACTGCCAGATCCGAGATCTCGGCTCTGCTATCGCAGATCCACCATCCATCCACCCATCCGGTGGAGGAAGCTGGAGCTTGGAAAAGCCCAAATATTCAAGGGAGGTTTCTCACTCACACGTGACGCAGCCTTGAGCTTACTCTTTCCAAAGTTTTGATCCAAAAATTCCCACATGAAAGATCACCCTATACAATAGATCAATGATCTTCTAGAACTTTGTACCGGCCTTGTTTTGCAATTTGTACTTAGTTATTCATACATCTTACTATCCAAAGTTTTAAGCCATCAATTCCAATTTGAAACATCAGTTCCGACCCTATTTGGCAGGCTTTGTAGAACTTTGTACCGGCCTTGTTTTTTGCCTTGCAATTTTTACGTAGTTAAGAGAACATTATTCATACATCTGCTCAGAACTTTTTATGGCTAAATTATCGTACAAGGTTTTACGGGTAGAGTGACGGCTATTAGTTTACCTCCTGGAAATTCCTCCGCTTACAAGCCCCCCTGGGCNCGGCTCTGCTATCGCAGATCCACCATCCATCCACCCATCCGGTGGAGGAAGCTGGAGCTTGGAAAAGCCCAAATATTCAAGGGAGGTTTCTCACTCACACGTGACGCAGCCTTGAGCTTACTCTTTCCAAAGTTTTGATCCAAAAATTCCCACATGAAAGATCACCCTATACAATAGATCAATGATCTTCTAGAACTTTGTACCGGCCTTGTTTTGCAATTTGTACTTAGTTATTCATACATTTTACTATCCAAAGTTTTAAGCCATCAATACCAATTTGAAACATCACTTCCGACCCTATTTGGCAGGCGTTGTAGAACTTTGTACCGGCCTTGTTTTTTTGCCTTGCAATTTTTACGTAGTTAAGAGAACATTATTCATACATCTGTTCAGAACTTTTTATGGCTAAATTATCGTACAAGGTTTTACGGGTAGAGTGACGGCTATTAGTTTACCTCCTGGAAATTCCTCCGCTTACAAGCCCCCCTGGGCTTGTGCCTTGACCTGCGAGGTGTGACACAGTTTTTGTTTCCAGTTTGCCCCAAGTCTGAATCTGAGCCGCGTTGTTGACTCCCAATTAGCATGGCATTCTCCGGTCTCATTGTCTCCGAGCTCCGAGCTCCAAGCTCCAAGCTGGCCAAGTGACTGTGGATGTGAGAACTCTGGCGATGAGTGTGCGATGTGTACCTACAAACTGTGTATGCCAATTGGTATGTACATAAACAAGCACCTAGGCCGGCGTGTTTGTGCATAGTTCATCTCTCAATTATTATTGCAATGCTAATGTGAAAACATGGAAACCCGGGCGAGAGGTAGCCTCTACTTTCCCCCCCCCCCCAAANNNNCCCCAAAAAAAAAAAAAAAACGCTGATAAATAATCCAATCAAGTGGCCATCAAAGATACATTTATTCGCAGGCAATCACATAAATTAATTCAATTTTATTTCTCACGAGGCTTGGGATTTGTGTGGTTTCCAGAATCGCGCGTCAAAAGAGGACTGACCAGGCGGCACCTGCTGCTTCCCACACATTCGGCCTGCCGCTCGTTGGGTTTTCCATTTGTGTTATAGAAAAAAACTTGGCTGGGTGGAAATTTGCAGTCATTACGGCTGGCGGCGATTGCCAATTACCTTCCGACCCGTGGCCTGCCTTTGGCCCCCACAAGGCATTTCAAATGCATGCCGTAAACGGTGGGCGTGGCCCACTGAGTGAGTGAGTGCCTCTAATGCCGCGCTTCCACACACAGCACACACAACACACACAGCTCTTGCGGGCAACTTTCACTTTCTCCGCCGCAGTGGCTGGATTTCAAAAATAGCCACTACCACCGCCTGCCACATGGCTTGCTGCCTTTGTTTCTTGTACTTTTTCTTGCGCCTCCTCCACTCACTCACTCGCAGCTGCCACCACCGCTGCAGCAGCAAATGCTGGTGGTGCTGTTGCAGCGGCATGCACCTCACACCTCACACCCGCACATCCGCCGGCCAAGGAATCTCGGGCCCCTAACGAACTGCCTGTGCGTGCTCTGGCGGCTGTGGCAGCACTCTGGCTCTTGAGTGCTGTTAAATATCAAATTCACCAGATTAAATATGGAAAAGCCAGCTCAAGGCCACTTGAATCTATTTGAATTTTATCAATCAAGGATGGGAGGGATCGCATCTATCCAGTGCTTTCTATTTTGTGGATAAGGTCGAGGACCTGCCTGTTGCTGGGCTCCACCTCTCTTGGTCTCTTGGCTTCACAGATCATTTAGTTGCCGGCGGAAGTGACATCCTCCGTTGGCCTTTGCTCCGCTCCAGTGGTCTTGGGTCAACAGCAACCGGAGAAGCTTCATCTTTGCCGCTTTCCAGAGTCTCTCCTAGTCCCCAGAGGAGATCTTGAAATTATGAAAGATTTTTCTAGAAAACTACGAAACCCATACAGCTTTTAACTGAGCTTAATCGGTTCTAATCACATAGGNCCGTTGGCCTTTGCTCCGCTCCAGTGGTCTTGGGTCAACAGCAACCGGAGAAGCTTCATCTTTGCCGCTTTCCAGAGAGTCTCCTAGTCCACAGAGGAGATCTTGAAATTATGAAAGATTTTTCTAGAAAACTACGAAACATCTATTAACTGAGCTTAATCGGGTTTAATTTCATAGGGTTGCCCTCCTGCAATTAATCGCCATAATTATTCCCTTACTAAGGTAGTAAAACCCCTGTAAGCCAGGGTGTTCTCTATTTGTAACACTAACTACTCGTACTCGTATGGTTCTGTCTGGTTTTTGGCCCCGGTAAGTTGTTGTTTACCGGCTGCGAACAACAAGCAGGCAGCTAGCAACTGAAACTGGAAGCCACCGGAGCGTTCATGTGAAACGTGCGTCCAGTTTCTGGCCCGACTTCTTCTTCCTCTCGCCTGCCGTGCATATTTGGCCCTCTTGCCGTTGCTGTTGCCATTGCTGTTGGCTCGTTGTGTTGTGGCCAAGTTGTTGCTTGGCTTGGCTGGCTGGTGTACTCGTTTCGTTTCGTTCGGAAAATTCGTGAAAAACCGAAATTAGCCGTCGCTGTTGGCTGGAAAACTCTCCACCGTGTGCGCTGGCGTCGCCTCTTTGCACCCCCGGGCGCCCACAATTTATTTTATGGGTTTCAATTTTCATGGCGTAGTGGCAGTGGCCACTCCAAGTGCTCCAATTGCTTTCGGCCCCAAGGCCAGCGCAATTAATTTGCGCAATTAACTGAAATTGAACGCCCATTTGACGGGTCATTCTGGGCGTAAGTGGGTCAAAGAAGCACACCACCACCTTTCTTGGCAAATGAAATGGGCGACAATTTGGGGGAAATCTTGTGAAATTTCCATAGCGGAAACCCCCTGCTCTTTAGCAGATGTAGCTCGTTAAGAGATTTCCTCACAGCACTTACAATTTGCATGCTAAATCGTACGTTTTCTTTGTGCATTTGCAGACGCGGTCTGACGCCACCACACAGAGTGAAATCGATTTCGATGGCCACATTCACTCAGGAGGAGATCGACTTCCTGCGCACGCACGGCAACGAGCTGTGCGCCAAGACCTGGCTGGGATTGTGGGATCCCAAGCGGGCCGGGCACCAGCAGGAGCACCGCGAACTGATGGTCGACAAGTACGAGCGGAAGCGCTACTACCTGGAGCCGGCGAGTCCCCTCAAATCGCTGGCGAATGCCGTCAACCTCAAGTCCTCCGGCCCGGCGCCGGCCAATCATGTCCAGCAGAACGGACACCACAACGGATACGCCAGCATTCATCTGACCCCGCCGGCCAATCAGCGCACCACGGCGAACGGACTGCAGAAGATGACCAGCTCCACCAATGGCTCCTCCGGCAACACCTCCTCCACGTCGATCAGCAGGCCGCATCACAACAATAACCACGATGCCTTCGGGATGAACGGAGGAGGACTGGGCACCCTGAACAGCGCAGGATCCACCTCCACGGGCGCCCTCTCGGACACGAGCAGCTGCGCCAGCAACGGCTTTGGCTGCGACTCGGACTTTGTGGCCGATTTCGGTTCGGCCACCATTTTCGATGCCACCTCCGCCCGCTCGGCGGGATCGCCGGCCGTGTCATCGGTGTCCTCGGTGGGTTCCAGCAACGGCTACGCCAAGGTGCAGCCCCTGCGAGCAGCTCATCTGCAGCAGCAGCAGCAACAGCAGCAGCAGCAGCTCCTCAATGGTCATGGACAGCACCAGGGCACGGAGAACTTTGCTGACTTTGAGCATGCCCCAATCTTCAATGCAGCAGGTGAGTTGGGGTCCAATTTAAAGGGTAAAATCTTCAAAAACTAAACATATAAAGTGTATTATATCTCTTTTGATTTTGGGGCGCCTTTCAATAGTGCAATCAAAAAGTATTTTTCATGACTTAGCTAGTAATTCCAAGGAAATCCGGAAGATTAGTTTACACTTGAGTGTATTAAGGGGATGCATATTTATAAAGAATGGCAACACATTACTATCTAAATTGTAATTCCCACGAAAACCTTGAACAACGTTAAACACATTGCGCCTGCAACACCCGCTGCTTGTTAAACAAACTATATACATGCTATATACTCGAACATTTCGGCAATGCAATGGCTTCTGCTTTCGCATTTTGAAGATCCTGCTAGATCCTCCTGATTTTTCCACCACACACCGAGCACTTTCCACCGAACAGTGAAGACCAATCCGCTAATGTGTGTATCTTTGGCTGGTCCCAGCTCCGACAACCTTCCACAATTGGGTCAGCGATTGGAGCAGACGGGGCTACCACGATCCCTTCGACGACTGGGACGAGTCGCCGCCTCGGGTCTCAAGTTCAGCCCCACCTCAAGCAGCAGTAGCATCGCCTGTCTCACTGCCCACCGTCCGGGAGGAGCCCGAGCCGGCCTGGAACTTTTGGCAGGAGGAGATGCGCATGGACTTAGAGCCAGATCCAGATCCAGATCCAGAGCCAAAGTCAGGGCTTCTCAATAGCACATCCTTCTGCTCCTCGAGAAGCATTGCAGAGCCACCAGTGCTGACCCTTTCGCCCTCAAATCCCTTCCTGCCCTACCTCTCCAATCAGGGCCAGCAAGAGCAGCAGAAGCAACAGCAACAGCAACCATCTACCTCCTCCTCCTCCTATTCCTATTTACTGTTCAGCTCGATCTCGGAAGAAGATTCCAGGGCGGAAGATCAAGAGACGAATATTCTAAATGCCAATTTCCATGATTTCTTTGATTGGAGTAAGTTTTTCGGTTGCCTTGAGTTGAGTTTCTGTTTCGGTTGCGTTTCGCTCGTTTGTTTGCCTTAAGTTTTGTATGTTATGCCTTTTGTTGATGAAGCCTTAAAACCGAATCTTTGGATGCAATGTTACAATGATTTTTGGATGTTTTTGCAGGTGCACCGCTGCAGAATGGGAATGCGACGAGGTCGCCGAAAAAGGGCAACACTGCCCTGGCGCCCAGCGAGGATCGATATGCCGCTCTCAAGGACCTCGACGAGCAGCTGCGGGAACTGAAGGCCAGCGAGACGAGCGGCAACTCGGAGATGTCCACGCCCACGCCCACAAATGGCAATGGTCTGGCCCTGGCAGCGGATGCCTTTGGCAGCGGTGAGTCCCGCGGTTGACAGCTCTCGTCCCTTGAGTGCCCGCTAATTGGATGTTTCTTCTTTGTGCCACACAGCAGTCCTCAACAACAACAATCCGAATCCCTTCAAGGGCCAGCAGTCGCTTGGCAACCACGTGGTTAATCCATTCCAGCAGCAGCAGCAGCAGCAACAGCAGAATCTCTACGGCCAGTTGACGCTCATACCAAATGCCTACGGCAGCAGTCCCCAGATGGGCCATCTGCAGCAGCACCCGCAGTCGCATCCTCCACAGGCGGGCTTCTACAACTTCAGCAACAACAACGGATTCGCCTTCTCCCAGGGCCTGCCCAACGGCTGTGGCTTCGGGAGCATGCAACCCGCTCCGGTGATGGCCAGCAATCCCTTTGCGGTTAGTATGCTTTCTGGGGATGTTCTACTTGATGGTACCTAGGTTCTGTTCTACATTGAAGCCAGTTAGATCTAGAATTTTAGGCTTTTGCTAATGTATTTCCTTGGGAATGTCATATTCTAACGATTCTAAAGATTCGCAATGCGTTTTTTAAGGATTTTCAAATCTAAAAGCTTTAAAAGATTCATTTTTTGATATTCTGTAGTCGAACTATTCAATATCTTTGAGATATTATTTTATTACTCACGTTTGCGGTGAGTATGCTTTCTGGGAATGTTTTTCTTGATGATACACACGTTCTGTTCAACATTGAAGCCAGTTAGCTATAGAATTTTAGACTTTGGCTAATGTATTTCCTTGGGATTGTCATATCCTAACGATTCAAAAGATTCGCAATGCGTTTTATAAGGGTTTTCAAATCAAAAGCTTCAAAAGAGTCGTTCAACCAATGTTCCCTGAAAATATGTACTTGACTTCTGTTATTCTGTAGTCAAACTATTCAATATATGAGGCGCAGTTAAAGACATATTATGATATCACCGTGGAAAGTTCATATCATATTGCTCTAGCAAAAGACTCTAGCAAATAGTTCCCCAAGATAAGAGTACCTACTAAAGACCCTTTTCTTTTACAGGCCAGCGGCGCCATGAACACCAACAACCCATTCTTATGAGACCCGGTGCGGAAGAATCCACCGTCGGCGGAGTGGATGCGGCGCTGAGCCAACGAACAAAGAGCGCAACCACAGGAGCCGGCAGAAGCAGCCGGCGGAGGGCAGGGGCGGACCGGAGTCCTCGGAATTAGTCCATTTAACGAACAATAGCATTAATCTATTATACAAAATACAAGGCACGTCGAAGGGCTCTTGCTGTGTACATAGCGCGATATATACACGCCGCAGGCCCCGGATGCCGATCGGGGAGTGTGCGTGTGGGTGGCGTCGCTATATCCTTTAAACATCCAATATATGGTAACTCAAAACTAACGCTCTCGCGTCGAGCCGAACCGAACCGAACCGAACCGAACCACTCACTAACCAACAGAGCGACTAACCAACCCAGTGGTTTTGGGCAGGCTGTTCGAGTGGGTTTCTAAATCATCCGCATTTTATGTTTGTGCTTGTCTCTGTCTAAAATCGTGATTGTCTTTGTCCCTTTTAGCGGTTTAGTTAAGAGAACTCTGTCAGTTATTGATTGTGTGGCCTTAATAAGATTATAAAACTATATATTATAATATATATGATGACGTATAGTACTACTAAACATACGGAATACAGAATACAGAATACAAATTCAGATACAGATAAAGATAAAGATACGGATATACAATATGCTTTTGTACCTAATGAATTGCTTCTTGTTTTCACACTTGCTAATCAATTTGCGCGTATGCAGTTCGCTCTGCTCCCCGCCTTCCGTGTGCTAGAGATACTATTCCACGCTTTCGTACGTGTGATATCGGGCGTGCAGATTGCTCAACTGGCTGCCGCACATCGGACGTTTGTACATACATACACCTAGTATACTGCTGTCCGATCGAAAGCCCCCCGTAATTCCCAATTAATACCCAAACACCCGGTACCAAGCACCCCCCACCATCCATCCAACCATCCATCCATCCAGCGACCCAAATCCATGACCACTCAATTCATCGCTCACATGTCTTCGTCCAGATAAGAAGCAGAAGGAAGTTTTTCAATATTTAGCCTTAACGTGTCAAACATTATCGAAGCCTTAAATTTATTTAAACTACGGAATTTCAATAAAAACAAATAAGAACGCTAAACTGTTGTTTTCTTTAGTCCAGTGGTTGTCGTTGTGTGGATGTAAATGTTTTTCAACTTGGGGGCCGGTCAAAAATAGAAAACAAAGGGTCTCCGTCTGATTTTTTGATTCTACATATTTTGTTTTTATTCACACCTTTCCTTTTCACCGTCAACTTCGGCTGTCGATTCCTATTAGTTCGAGACATACACAGCAGTTTCTTTGGGAGCCGATAGAGCTAAGGACTGCCCATCACTGTTATTATTTTGGGAAACCCATCCAAAAAAATAGCTTAGGGGCGTAAGATTTACACAATCTTAAAAATTAGGTTAATGGAGTTCAAGATCGCCCGACCCTTCCGGTAAGTAATCAAAACAAGTTTGGTCTAAACTTTTTTTGAATGTATTTTTATTCATTTCCGTTTCGGTATAATTTCTAGTTTGTTCTCCTCGTCTTTAGTACTAGTTGGTTTTAGCAATCGTTTAAATTACTATAAATTATTTAAGTTTATTTTACGTACTCGTATAATATAGACTTGTAATTTTAAAATTCGCGTATGAAAGAAAAGTCGAAAGTCATTTAACTGGCAGCCACTCCTTTTCCCGTTTACCCTTCTCCTCATCATCGTCTTGCTTCGATTCATTTTCTTTCGCTAATTACTTTCCTAGAGCTAAATAAAACAAACAAAAAAACAATAATCGTAATCGTAAACGTAAACGTAAATGTGAATCGTAAACATAGGAAAACAAAGTGGTAGCCATAACTAAACAGAATTTAAAGCTGGAATCGCTGCGGTCTACTTAATCTTAATCGTAAATGATAATAGTACATATGTATCTAGAGAAGAAAGAGTGTGCCTAGGTTAGCATTTGCATATCAACTGTACAGTATGGCTTAAGCGCGTATAAGTCGCCGCCCCCGCTCCTCATTTTCATCCGCTATCCGCGATCCTCGATCCTCGATCAGCGATCATCGATCCTCGGTTCTCGGTCCTCGCCAGTAAACGATTAGATTATGTTTATAATTATTAGGGCAGACGCGTCGCGTGGCGTCGTCTGGTGCGCCCCATGGATATCGAAGTGTATGTGAGTTTTGCATGGTTATATCATAGTCGATAATTAATGGTTTCGAGTAACAAAATGACTGTAGGAGCGATCCTCACTCTGGCTGTGTTTCCTTTTTGTGGTCTCTGGTCTCTGCTCTCTGCTCTCCTCCCACCTGGTGTATGTACAGATACGAAGTCAAAATCTGCGGATTGGCTACGATCGTACATCGCATATTATATTCTTTCTGGTTGTCTGGTTAAAAGCGATCTCATATCTGCTACAATCTCCTCTGCCTTTCGGGGTTATAGTATAGTAATATGTGCACATTTATGAAGTGTAAATATGTTAAATGTATTGCATCTTGACACCTAGAATTGCCGTTTAGTACCATACCGTACCGTACCGTACCTCCTTCCGGTAAGGTAATCCTTCGTTAACATAGCCAATGCGGTAATTAAGCGTTAATTTAGTTAATTTAATTATATAAAAGTACAAAAAGGTCCTTCTGCCGTGGATTCTATATACGCGTTCCTATATACACACGCTTCTCTGATCCCCATCTGATCCTGATCCTAATCCTGATCTGATCTGATCTGATCTGTTACCGTTTAAACATTCAATCCGAACTGAACTGAACCGAACCGAACCGAATCGAACCGAACTACACATACAATGAGAGAACTACTACACTTTGCACTGCGCTGAGCTGAGCTGCCTACAATTAGCCTTGGTATATCTTTGTGTTGCATATGGGGGGGATGTTGCTGAGTACGGGGATAATATGGTTGCTTGGATGCTCGGTTGCTAAGATTCCTGGACTGGATTCCGGATCCAGTTTACGTGCCATTGGCCTTCGGCAGCGATCGCACCAGATACAGCTTCTCGCCCTGCTTGTTCGTGTAGATGGGCGCTCTTTGGTAGTGATCCACCAGCTGGTCCAGCGAGTGGAACTTGCGCTGTCCGATGCAGTACATGCCCTGCTCCACATGCACGCGGAAGTGCTTATTGCGTCCGGGTGCCTTCAACGAAACCGAGTAGTCGCCCATCTAAACAGAAAGAGATTGAAAGCGTTAAAAGGACAAACGCAGCCGGGCAAGAGGCGGCACTCTTACGTTAGTCTCACTGTCTCTGATGAGGAAGTCGCCGTCGTGACCGTGCCCATTCAGCACCGTGTCGCACTGGCTGCGGGTGATGGCTCCGTAGTACCACGATTTGCCCGCCAAATTGGGCCGCTCGATCGGCTGGCCGGAGGACTGGGACGCTGACTTGTTGCCATCGTTGCGCCGCTCCATGGAATCGCTTCCGCCGCCGCCACCGCCTCCACCACCGCCACCGCCGCCGGCGCCACCGTTGCTCCCTCCGTTGCCATTGCCGGCGGCACTCGTATTGCGAAACGGCGTGGCCAGGTAGTCGTTCAGCTCCTGTAGGTAGTTGCGTGGAACTAAACCGACTTGGCCCTGGTTGCTGCGGGCTTTGTACCAGTCCGGATCGGAGGCGGGCCGATCCACGATCTCCAATCGGTCACCCTTCTCGAACGACAGCTCCTGGTCGTTGTTCGATGTGAAGCTGTAGAGGGCAACCTGCAGATGGGAACGATTAAAGTAGTCAGCCCAAGCTCCGGACCTCCCTGTGGTTGCTACTCACCACTATGTCGAGGACGTTCTCGGCCATGGCGTAGGTGTGGATCTCGCCATCGTTATCACAATCCTCGGTTGTGTAGTTGCTGGGAAACCAGCCGACCGAGTTGCCGCTCTGGCCGCGCCACCACCCGTCGTTCGACTTCTCCAGTATGAGGATGCGCGTGCCCTTGGTCAGCGACAGCTCGTCCGGCTGCTGGGCCTGGTAGTTGTACTTGACCACAGCGGAGCCGATGGCCTCGGCGGGATCGGGTGGCAGGCGCCGGGACATGGTCGGACTCTCTACCTGGCGCGAGGGTGAGCAGTTGGGCAGCGTCTTCGAGCCGGAGCCCTTTTTCACCTTCTTCTTGATGCTGTTTTGCGGAGGGAAACAGAGCAGAATCAAGAGTAGAGAGTGAGTGAGTTTCTGGCGGATGGAAGTCTACAGTTCGGATGGTCTAGTGTGATCAATTGGTTAGAATTCGTGGAGTTTTGTGTTAGTTGGGGCCTGGGGCGGGGCTCGACAGACAACAACGAAAGCAAAACGAATTTGTTATTGCAAAATACAAAAGCCGAAAGCAGTGGTAACTTAATTTACGATAGATAACCAAAGCTAAGGATAGGGGACTCTGGGAGTTGGGAGTGGAGGGCGGGAATCTGGCTACTTCTACGGTTTATAGTTAACATATACAGAGAGCTTAATTCTGCTGAAATCAGAGCAAGAAGAACGCTTGTGGTTTAGTGGGGGGAAGGGAGGCGCGTGTACTCCTCCGTCTGCTGGAATCGGACGCACCTGTCGAAGAGCGAGGGCTTCTCCTTCTTGACGTAGTTGCTGGGCACATAGCCGGACTGATTGCGGCTATTCTGGACGCGCCACCAGTGCTTCGAGTCGTCCAGCAGCAGGCACCGCTCGTTCTTCCGCAGATCCAGCTCCTGGGCACCCTGCGCCGCGTAGTCGTACTTGGCTACCACGTAGCACACGTCTTCCTGAGATTTTCCTGTGCAGATAACGAAATTTATGGTTACTTTCATTAGTTTTTCTAGGGAAGATTGGGGCTCACTGCTTACCGTGCTTCATGTTGCCCGCCATTGGTTGGGTTCCAGCGTTGCTTCCGCTTCCGTTGGCGCCTCCGCTGCCGTTGCCGCAGTCGAGCGCTGGTTGGCCGAAGGTCACACTTTTGTGCTGTACGCTGCACGAAGATACGGTGGACAGGGTGCGGTGGTGCAGTTGCTGCTGCTGCTGCTGGGAGAGCGACGAGTGCCGCTGATGGTGGGCCGGGGAACCACCAGTGGGTATGGGCACCTGCGGTCGGTACTGATAGTTCTGGTTCGGATTCGAATTCGGATTCGGATTCGAATTTGGGCCGAACGTGAGATTCTGATGCTGCGGCAGCTGGGGCGGATACTGATGCGAGCTGCTGCTGCTGCTGCTGGCTGAGGAGTCGGGGATGTTGCGCACAAACCTTTGGGGGTGTTCCAACATTCCAGACTGGCTGCTGCTCCTCCGCCGCTGGGGGATTCCTGCTCCTCCTTAGTCTCCTACAGGCGAGAGGCAGGCAGTGTGTTCTAGGAGATTTCGGTTTCTGGTTTCTGATTTCTGATTTCTGGTTGTTGGATGATCTGTGGTCTTGTGATGGTTTGGTGGTTTATGTTGCTGGCAATCTTGGGTTGCTTCTTGCAGCAGCCATTCTTGCTGCGGGGCGTGGTCAAGGGCGCAAGCAAATGATAAGCAACCGAAAAAAGAAAACCAGGCAAAGAAAACAGGAAAAAACAGAGCAAATAATATTACAAAATGTTTGCCAAATCGAAGAACTTGTAAATGAGTTTTGGAGCCAAGAAGCGTGATAATTTACTGATTTTTTGGGGGAAGCCAACACAAAATTAGCATTAATGTTTGTTTGTTTTGGGTCAGCGAGCCGGCGATGGAGATGAAGATGAATGATTGTGTGTGTTTTCTTGTGTGAATGATCTCTAAACAAGAGAGGGAGGAGGAGCAAGAGAGGGAGGATGGACGTTGGGGAGCTGGCCATTCCAGTTGCGCGGCAATTAAATCTCCGCAAGTGAAAGTTGCCTCGAATTGAACTCAATTGTAGGAGCATTGCCTGGGCTATTGATTTGTTTACGAACCACGGGCCATGGGTGCTGCTTGCTGGCAGAACAACGAAAACCAAGGAAACCCAGAGCCGCTCGAGAGACACTCGACCGCAATGAGTCACAAACGGGTATTGGCGCCCGAATTGGAAAGCCGATCCGAGTGACATAAGACAAGAAGGTTGCTCGCTCGCTCGCCTATCGCAGCCTCTCCTCCAGCTTGCCAAGAGAGTTCGCCGGCCCCTCAAGTACGCCAAAGTCAATGTCATAACCCAACAGCCAATATCCAATAGCCAATAGCCAATAGCCAAGGGCCAAGCTTTGATAATTAAAAATCAATAAGTGTCAGACAGGCTAAGCAGCCGCTTGAGTTCCACTTGGGTTTCACTTTTCAAGACGGCGAGGAAACCCCCAAAATGGAGGGCTCAAGTTCGCAGCTGAGTCAGCAAAAACCCAACAGGAACTTGTAATATTTAACCATTTATCTGGTGAAAAACTTATACAGTGCTTCTTCGGTGATAAGAACCCCTTTGGCAAAACCAACGATTAGTCAAACAGCAAAAGATACGGAAAGGTATAATGCACTGTTTCGAGGGAAGCATGATTCACATGACAATTTCTTAACAACAAGTAAAATATTCGTGTGCTTGGGGGAAAGCGGGAGCAGAGCCCGTAACCACAGCACTTAAAATAAACATATGGTCTGAAAAGCAGGAGTATCTCCCCATAATTATCCCTTGACCATCTGGCAATTTGTTGGGATTAACAATGTTGAGTAAACATTGTAAACCACTTTGGTTTTATAAACTCATATAATGGGTTTCCCGTGAGTGGGACTCTATCATTGTGACTACCTTTCTTTATGTCTTTTAGACCAGAGAACTTTACCTAAAACAAAGAGTTGCTTTAGGTTTTTGATATAGATTTGTATATTTGATTTTGAAAACTACAACTTACAGAGTTCCCAAGATTGGGAGTCTATAATAACGAGATAAATCCCTAAAAACAAAAAGTTGCTCTAGGTTTTTAAGTCGTAATGATTTTGTTTTAATCAAATTGATTTTATAAACTACAAATCACAGGATTCTTGGTATTGGAAGTCTATTAGAACACCCCAAATAGCAATTGTCTGGAGAGCCAAACAGTTGATTATCATAATGTTTTGAGGACAACCCCTGGTAGTGTCTTGAATCCGATAGAAATCCAAGTTTTTGGGGCATATTGTTTTGTTTCAAAACAGATTGATTTTAAAAATTATTATTCAGAGATTTCCCGGGATTGGGAGTCTATAAGAACACCCTAAAGACCAAGTGCNGATTTTAAAAATTATTATTCAGAGATTATTATTCAGAGATTTAGCTATGCCTGCATAGCTAAACAATTGTTTATTATAAGGTTTTTAAGGGCATTGTTGTGACAAACTTTCTTCATGTAGGCAAAAGAAATTACCTTAAAACAAAGGGTTGCAATAAGTTTAGAAGACGGAAAGTTTATAAACTTCAATTAGTACTTTTCCGGTGATTGGGTCTCTATAAGAACACTTCAAAAATGGTTGTTTTTGATTATTATACTATTTTAAGGGCAACCTTTCTTCGCCTCTTGGTAGACGAGAGAAATGCCGTCAAAACAAATNTAAGGGCAACCTTTCTTCGTCTCTTGGTAGGCGAGAGAAATGCCCTCAAAACAAAGAGTTACCCCAAGTTTATAAGGCGGAAAGCGTTGGTTTTAAACAAATCGAGTTTATAAATCTTAAATGAATAGATTTCCCGGGATTGGGGCTTTAGAAGAACTCCCCAAAAGGGGCCATCGAGACGCCCAAACAATTGTTTTTGAGGGCATTGCTGTGACAACCTTTCTTCGTGTCTGGTAGTCGAGAGAAATGCCCTCAAAACAAAGAGTTGCTGTAACTTTATGAGGCGGAACGTTTTGTTTTCTTGAGGAATGGCATTCGGGGTGTGGGTATATGGGATTGTTTTCCGATGGGGGGCTCCCGAAAACGGCGCATTTCGGTTCTAAAACATTGAGTTACGACCCCGAAACTCAAACTCTAAAGGGCGGGGGCAGCGACTCTTCGGGGAACCGAAAGTGGGGCATCTCGGGGGTCCCCCATCCGCCTCTTATCTGGGTGTCGCGGCCTGTTTACATAAGAGATCATCTATGCAGTTTGTGTGGCAGGAACTGGGACCCACTTCCCCCTGACTGCCTGGTAGATATTTTCGATTGCAGTTGCCTGGGCCGGGCCCAAGTATTGTGACTTGGAGAGCTCGCTGCTGCGCAAAATCTGCACGAGGTGGTGGTTTGTTGTCCTGCTGAGCTTCGGGCAGGTCTGGGGTTGGATTTCCAGCGAAATCCGCAAGGATATCCCCGGATATTTAGGCATATTCGAGGGCCAGGATGTGACAGTTACCTCCAAAAAAATGGTGATAAGTGCAGGGGCAGCCCTTAAGGGTGCACCCAAAAAAAGGGGCGGGTGCTCCTGTTTTTTTTTGCACCACCAGGTGCAAGGATAACCAGAGAGGAGAGAGAGTGAGCGATGGAGAGAGCGACTCGGCGGCGAGAGCGTGATAAAGAGCGGTGTGCAGAGAGGGCCGGAAAACGGGAGGAAAATGGGGGAAAACGGCGAACATTTTGTGTGTACCTACCGGAGACGAAAGCGGTGGCAACTCCTTTTTGTGCGGAGGCACTCCTAGAATCCTTTATCCCCGTATCCTTTCTCCCTTATCCGTGGCCCTTTTATCCGTATCTCCCTTCGCCGTATTCGTATCCGTCAATGCCCGTTTCTCCGCTTGTCAGTCGCTTTTTCCACTCGATTTTTGCACTCGAATTTTCCTCACTTACGATCACTCACAATCACTATTTTATGCCTTTAATTTTGAATTATAATTACTAAACTCGGTAGGAGAGAGCGTGTGGTATACATATGCTTGTGAAAAACACACGAAATCCGGCGAAATTTGCACTTTTCCAAAATTCTATTCACTGCAAGTGATGGCCGGCTTGCTTGGCTACTCGATTTTATACTTTTTACGCCGCCAATTTGCGCTAATTAATTGATTTTATGACTATTTCGCCGGATCTGTTTCTGCAACTTCGGCGATTGCGATGGCTCGGGGACAGTGTTGTAAGTGGTCTGCTGGTGGGCGTAAGCCTCCCCCAGAAAAATCGGTATTAACAATGTTCGCCGCTTGTGGTCCCTCTAATGTTAAGCAGCTGTGTTAACAGCTCTGTTAGCCACTGCTGGCAGTTGTTTAACACTGTTGGAGGTTTGTTTTGGTTTTTTGGGTTTCTTTAAAACATTCATAACATGATAAAGTGTGGAAATAAACCAAAACGGTAGTGGGATTATGTACTACAAGGTCCAGCGTAGCGGATCACAGTTAGATCAAGGAATCACCCCAAAATAAGGGATAATCAAGGGGTTTAAACCTCTGTTTGGGGCTTGGGACTCCAAACGAAGTTTATAGGTTTTACAAACGACACCCAAGTGGGCTATCAAATCAAAAGGGAACCTCCAAAGATCCCGCCAAGCTGCACCGCCTGAGTTAACAGCTCTGTTAACTTGCACAACCTGTTATCCAACACTGTTAGGAGGTTTGTTTTGGTTTTTCGGGTTTTCATAACATGCGAAAAATGTGGAAATTCACCAAAACCGGTGTGAGATTCTACACGGCCAAGGCCAAGCGCAGTGTCCTGAGCCAGGACAAGAGCAAGATCAAGGAATACACCCCCAAGATCACCGATAATCAAGAGCTGCGAGCCTATGTTTGGGGCTTCCAGGAAACCGGTGCCCTGGGACTCCAGACGAGCGTCAAGAAGGCCCAGGAGCGCTACACGCAGATGGTGCACCACCCCACACGCCTGCAGTTCTCCAACAACAATCAGATCCACAATGTGGCCGCAGGATACGGCTTTACGGCGTTTGCCGTGCAAAGGAGCGACGGGGAGAGCCTCTTCGGTTGTGGCCTGAATACCGACTCCCAGTTGGGATATCAGGTCAAGAAGGGTGCCTCCCCGGATCCCGCCAACCTGGACGTGATCATCTATCCCACAGCCATCAAGCTGCCGCGGCGGGAGCAGGAATCCGACGAGGATATGCAAGTGCGCTGCATGTCCGCGGGCAGAGCCCACCTCGTGGTGGTCACTCGCAATGGAACGGTGTTCACGCTGGGCAACAACTCGTACGGGCAGTGCGGTCGCTCCATCATCGAGGACGAGAAGTACACGCAGAGTGCCCTCATACACAGAATACCTCAGGAGGACATCTGCGGCAAGGACGATGAAATAGTGGACGTTCAATGCGGCCAGGATCACACGATGTTCCTCAGCAAACTGGGCCGCATCTTCACCTGCGGCTGGGGGGCCGATGGGCAGACGGGGCAGGGCAACTACCACACGGCAGGGCGGATAACCGAGATAGGCGGGGACATAGCCGGCGAGCGGATTGTGCGGGTCACCTGCTCCTCGGACTGTGTCCTGGCGCTGAACGAGCGCGGCGATGTCTTCGGGTGGGGCAACTCCGAGTACGGTCAGCTGGACGACTCAGAGCACGCAGAGACGCAGATAAACTCGCCGAGAGCCCTGAAACTCACGAAAGGCATTGGAAAGATCAAGGAGGTGGCTGCCGGGGGCTCCTTCTGCATGGCCCTCACGGAGGAGGGCCTGGTCTACACCTGGGGCTTTGGCATCCTCGGCTTCGGGCCCTTTGTGGAGCAGAGCTCGAAGCCGCAGCACCTGCTCCCGCCTCTGTTTGGACGCAATGACTTCAGCAATGCCACGACGGTGGTGTCCATCGGTTGCGGGGTCTTTCACATGGGAGCGGTCAACTCGGACGGGGATCTGTTCATGTGGGGCAAGAACCGGTTCGGGCACCTGGGCCTGGGTCACAAGAAGGATCAGTTCTTCCCCTTCAAGGCGGCCATCAATGGGAAGGTCACCAAGGTGGCCTACGGCGTGGACCACACGATAGCCCTGTGCAAGCCCTTTGTTTAGCTAGTAAATTGTTATTTAACTCTGTTACGTTTATTTAGCATTTAATGAATGCAGGAAGAGGTTGGTGGTGTGTAGCCAACCAATAAAAACAAACTCTGGAAAGTCAGAAATTCGCGAAGCATTGTTTTTTCTCCTCTTTAAGGAGGTCTTTAATGTTAAGGTCACACTATAGCCCTGTGCAAGCCCCAAGTTTAGCAAATTAATTGTTATTTAACTCTGCTACGTTTATTTAGATTCAAATGAGAGGGGAAAAACCAATAACAACGGTCTCAAGATCATAACTACGCGATAAATTAGCTTAAAGATGCATCAACTCGAACAGGACGTGGATCACACTATAGAGGCTTCCTATTCTTTCCAAATAAAATTGTTATTTTGGTTATGTTTATTTATATTTAAATGAGACGAGGAAATAGGTGGATGGTTTTAAGTCAACCAATATGCTTAAGATCATAAAAACGCGTTGAATAAATTAAATTATTTTAACGAAAGGATCACAAGAAGGATCAGTTTTTCCTCTTCAAGACAGACATTAATAGGAAGGTCACACTATAGCCCTATGTCTAGCAAATAAAGTTATTAATTTTATTTAGCTTTAAGTAAGAAAAGGGTATGGAAGGTATCTCTTTAAGATCATAAATACGAGCTGAATTAATCTACAGAAACGATCATAAGGATCAGTTCTTTCCCTAAAAAGCGCCCATCAATGGAAGGTCACACCATAGCCCTGGGCAAGCCCTACATTTAGCGTTTATTTATCTTTAAATGAGAGGACGGGATAGGTGGGTGGTCTATAGTCAACTAATTTCTTTAAGATCATAAAAGCGCGTTGAATACATTTAATTTTTTAAAAAGAACCGATCGCAAGAAGGATCAGTTCTGCCCCTGTGCAAGCCCCAGGTTTAGCAAATAAAATGGTTATTTCGGTTACGTTTATTTAGCTTTTAATGAGAGGGGGGCCAACCAATAAAAAGCAACTCTTCAAGATCACAAATTCGCGTTGAATACATTTAATTAGTTTAAAGAACATTTAGATTAAGTTATCTCCTTCAGAGCGCTGCGCATACACGCTGATAGTTGTTGCTACTATAATAGTTTCTGCTTGATTTGGTTTCCTCTGCGCGCCTGTAAATATCTTCGATCCGAATGGTTTTCTATACAGTAATTAGTTAAGGAGCATATATATAAAATATGTACTTGGAATGCCGTGCCGCGTTTAAGTACTCTCACGTACTGTGTTTGTGTGTGTTCCATCCGATTCAAATCTCTGTCCTGCACTCGTATTTGTCACAATTTCGTCGATCGCTTTTGATTGCGTTCTAGGTACATACAATACTCCTCAATTCGTCCTGCGCACCACTCCTCGCTCTCCTTAGATGTATAAATTTAATTAATAATTCAAGTTTCCTCTTGTATTCATATGGGGGAATGCGTGGTATTTTGATGTTTTGGTAGTTTAAAAGATCCATCTGATCCATCGGCGGCCTGGACGCGCTCAAGCCCTAAGCTGCTGGGCCTCGTAGGCCTCCACCTCAGCGATGTTGGCCAGGTCGTACTCGATCAGGCCCTTGCCCATAAACTCGGCATATTTGCCGGCATCCGGTAGCGGATCAGCCGAACGCTTGGACACTGCAAGGACAATAAATATTACTTTCCTATTCATTCTCTAGAGAGAGGTCAAACTCACCGCCGGAAACGAATTTCTCGAGCATGTAGGTCTTCATTTCGTAGCACTCGTTGGCAATGCGCTCCGAGAACATCGAGGCGTCGGTGATCGGCGGCAGAACGACCCGCATCTGGCGGCGCACACGCTCTGTATCGATGTTGTAGTAGCCTGTGCCCATCTTCTTCATTAGATCGGCGAAGCTGGTGGGCGGCAGGGTGGTCTCCCTGTCCAGGGGCATGATGAAGCATCGGCCCGTGGTGGTGTCGATGATGGCCGACTGGTTCTCCTTGAAGTCGTGCATGAACCGGCCTCGCCTGCCGTCCTTGAAGTCCGGCACGTCCACCTTTGCATACCCGTCCTCGTCGCTCTCCCCATCCAGTTCGACGTCCTCGCGGAAGAAGCCGCTGTCCGGGTCGGCGACGCTGTTGTCCGGTCCGGGTCCGAACTGCGAGAGCATGGTCCGCCAGTTGAGGGCGAATGGCTCGTCGCGGGGATAGACGCGGGGCAGCTCCATGGAATCCTCTGGATAGGGGATCTCGCAGAGGGCGTGGTAGCGCATGCTCGCATGCGGTGGAGCATACAAGCGGTACAGGGTCCAACCGCCCAGCACGCCCAACAGCATCACGATCACAGCGATCAGGAAGAGCAGAAAGGACTTCAGACAATGGTGCTGGGGCCGATTGAAGACCATCGACTCGGCATCGCCTTCGGTGTCGCTGGTGTAGACGATTTTCGGCTTAAACTGCAAGAGGGGGATACGAAAATTATGAATTTTAGGGCATTTATCGTACTATTGCACTGTAAATCAATAAAAGTGTGTACCTGTCGGAGTCCAGGAATGCATTCAAGAGGTTTCTTATTTAAAAGCTTAGTTAAAGTCAAGATTTCCACTAATTAAACTTACTATTGCTTTGTGTCTCTATAAGAGTGTATCCCCAGAGCTCATATGTAACGTCTTATATGTTTATAAAAGAAGTCCCCAGTGGAGTCCATATATTGGCATCGACTCAATGGTTTTGGGCTCATTTATGTTAACTAACTCTAAAGGGGATTTCAACTGCATTGCGAGATAAGCCGAGACAAAGGCACAAAGAAATATCAAAGCGGCATAGAGGGACTCAAGTGGGATATTAAAATTCCATGGCACATTTTCCTCAAATCAATGTACAACATTTGAAATTATATTATACAAGTTTTTGCTGCTATTTGTATTCATTGTGATTACCAGCTATCCATAAGCTGTGAATATTTTACGCATTCAACTAAATATGTTCTGAGAACTATTAAAGATGTTTGCGTTATTCGGATCACTGATAGGGAAAACCAGTGTCAATTTCCAGGAAAGGATCGTTAATTGCTTAGAAAAATTATATTTTTCAGATTGATCAAATTCAGATTAGGATTATATTGGTTTTTTTGTTGTTTACATTGATTTTTTTTTTATTTATGGTGAGTTTCGATGGAACAACGACTGGTAGTATATTCTTTTTAAATTTTTTTTATAACATGAGTGGACTTTATAATGTAAACTTAATTTTGAAAAATATCCTTATTTACTACAATATAAGGTTTTTTTGTCATTTTATTTTATGCTGTTTTTATATTATTTATTTTCGTGAAGTTTCAAGGAATACTGCAAGTTTTAAATATGAAGTAGTTTTATGATTTTGGTTAGAATTTATGAATAAACAATTCCTAAATAGAAATTTGTATAATAAAGTATTCCTTTGCTTGGGTTAGAATTCTTAAATAGAGAATCAATAAATACAATTTTTTTCGAATATAATAAAGTACTCCTATGATTTTGGTTGGAATTGGTAAATAGAGTGTATGCTTGTTGTCACGTTTAATTTCTAAATTCATACTTTTAAATAAAAATAGGTATACGCATTGGTATACCCTGTAAAAATAAGAAACGTTGGTAAAATAGGTTTTTAATGGCATTGTAGGGTTGTTTATTGTCCTCCCGGGGATCGAGGGAATACTGCCAATTTATTTTAGATTATTTTCTTAACCCCAAAGGGCTCCTTTGATTTTGTTTATAATCTAAGGCTGTTATGTATGTTCTGCTTAAATTCAGAGTACGTGCAATGTGATATTTAAAAAAAAAGAAACGTAAGTATGTTTTTATTCGCCTCCTGGGGCTGGAGGGAGGAGTATTGGCGTTTTATTTTGCTGATTAGGGGCTCATATTTCCACGCTTTGTGAAACATATTTACACGCCAGCTCGGTTTACCACCACTCACTCTACTTGGGGGCAATCAATACTCTCTTTATTGGCGATAAGAATGAACAGTCAGTGCGCTGATAAGGCACGGCTTTCTTTCTTTGGATACGCGATTCGCCATCGAGGTCAAAGAGCAGGTGCAGTGGCAATTTCTGGGCTGGAATTGGGGCTTTGCAGCACTCGAGCTGTCAGGGTCACAGGTCGCTGGGAGGCAGGCGCATGCAACAGCAACAGCAACAGCAACAGGAAGAGGGAGTCCTTGAGGCGGAAGGCGGGCAAGGGAAAACCCAAGGCGGGAGAGAGCAGGGTGGTGGGGGAAAACGAGTGCAAGGACAGCGGGAATTCCAGCGGAGAAAAATCGATGGCCTGCAGGCAGAGGCTGGAGACTCCGAAACCGAAAACGATTCCGATTCCGATTCGGAATCCGAAGGGCAAAACGATTGCCACTCCGAATCGCCTTCGTTTTCAAGGGACAAAAAGGAGGGAGGCGTAAGGCGGAAGGCTTCAAGGGAAGGGGGTGGACCAAGCAAGGACACTGATAGGGTTGGGGAAACTCAAACTCAAAGAAAACTCACTGCGATCAAAGAGCCATGATTCAAGAGAGCCTCATCGTTGAGGTTCATGGGCAGGGGCACCTTCTCCTGGTCCTTGGGCTCGCCCCGCAGTTTTCCCAGAATTGTCATGTCTGCTGCTGCTGCTGCTGCTGCTTCTGTCCTTGCGAGTGCTTTGCGTTTGCTCTGATAGTGCGTCCGCCTCTGTTTGTTTTCCTTTGCCACGGAAAAGCTAATGCGCAATCGTTGACCCAAAGACAAGACTCGATGTAGGTATAACGTATAAGGGCTCGGCGTTGCCGGACTGGGTCACTTTTCGGTGGTGCCGCACTAGTTGTTGCAACAGAGCTGCCGGACTTGGCGGGATAACTTCTAAAATTTGTATTTCCAATGGATATTGCGAATATTTGTATTTTTATTTTTTCAATTTGGTTGTTTGGTGGCGAAATATGATGTGATTCTCCAGGCTGCCTACGGGTGATGATAATTCAACCAATTTCAGAGCCTATTTCACTTTACCGTGAACGATAATCTCATTCGGTTAGGAATTGCTTATTTTGGAGTTTTTTTGTGCTGTAATCTTTGAGTTTAGCTATAAAATTCTTGATTATTAATTTAAAAACAGTATTTATAATAATACATGCCCTAAAATGTCATTGTCACACGATTTTGGGATCGTTTACCTTTTTCGTACCTTTGGTTTTATAATTTTCAATATTAAAAATGAATTTCAATACTTTATTATCCAAAATTAAGAAAAAAATTATATAAAACAAAAATTAAATCTCGCAAAAATTTCCTTTTGTATATATACAGCATAAACTTTATTATGAATATAAATTATAGGACATTTTTTGATATTTATATAATTTCAAACTCTTATTGCTTATGATTTTTATTTAAAATTCATACATTCTTATAATTAACATTTTTTTATTTGAATTAATTCATGTCAATCCGTAGTCAAGAGTATTGAAATAGACGTAATATTTTTAAAAACACTGTCACTTTCGAAAAATTGTTTTTTAAATTGTAATATTTTGTAGGTACAAGCAATGCAAAAAACACAAAATTATTTGGTATATGACCCCGGAATGGTATTTTTGCGCGATTCTTAAATTAGATTGACAACAGTTTTTGGTGGTATAGTCAAGTTTCAGCATGGATCTCGATACTTGACCCCAAAAATAAACATTTTTACTTCGTTATGTCGGTTTCCAGTGGTTTACAAAGCTCTAAAACCAGGCCGTAGTTAGGTTAGGTTGGGTAAATCCGGATGACCTCTCCTTGAAAGGAGAGTCTCGAGCATAGACCATTGGGGTCCTTAGCGATACCGGTTCTTGGAGGCGTTGATTGCTACCTTTAGTAAAATAGATCCCGAGTGTTTCCCGCGAATGCCAGAAGCCTGCTCTGGCAGACCGCACTTTAATTCCCATGAATAACTTCAGCTGCGAACAGTTGTATGAAAATGGTTTATTAGCCGGCTGCAAGTGCAGTCGCAGAGACTATATCCAAGTGGGAAAACAGTTTGTGGGCAAATAGGAGACGCGTGCTTAATACCTAAGAGACGCCAAGGGAATCCCCGGCCTACTTATGACTATGCTGGTTGGAGAGGAAGGCGAGGTGGCCCTTGGGACACTTGTTGGCGTAGTGGCCCTTGTGGCCGCACTTGTAGCACGTGATCTCCTCCAGCGGCGTGGGCACCTTCACGTACGGCGGCGGCGGCACCGAGTGCGGATTGTGATGCCCCATGCTCGAGTTGCCCGAGGAAGAGGCGGCTGCCGAGGCGGAGGAGGAGGAGGAAGAGTTGATGTCGTCGTGGTGATGGTGATGGCTGTCATTGTGGCTGCCGTGCGAGTGGTCCATGGCATTGATGTTGTTGCGGTGCTCCACACTGCCGGCGTACTGCTTGCACGAGTTGGCCTTGTGGCCCAGTTCGCCGCAATAGTGGCAGGTGGGTAGCTTTTTGTGCATCTGGTCCTTGCTCAGCTCGGCCAGGGGCGGGAGCTCGAAGCGCGGATGCATGTGCTTGCAGGAGGGCCCCTCCGGGCAGAACCCGGCCAGGTAGTTCATGCAGAGCACGCGCCGCAGGTGCTGGTGCCGGCAGTGGGGGCCGTGGCGGCAAAAGCCGCGCTTGTACCAGGGGCAGTCCTTGACCTTCGACTGCGGATCGATGTGCAGGAAGGGGCACTCCTTGTTGTGGCAGGCATTGAAGCGCGAGTAGAAGTAGCACTCGGGCATCTTGGTCATGTCGTACTCGTGCAGGAACTCGCACTGGTCGCCCTTCTTGCACAGGCCGCGCAGCCAGTGCTTGCAGACGATGGTACGGTCGCCGCGTATGTGCCTGAAGGGGCAGGCACTGCCCTTGTCGCACTCCTGGCCGTTGCGCGTCGACGAGGAGCTGATGAAGTTGCAAACGGCGGCTATGGACTTGTCCATCCCGTAGAAGGGCAGCGGTATGGCGCCGACCTGCTCGATCAGGTCGCGCTCCGCCTTGAACTGCAGCCCGTTCACGTTGGCCAGTAGGATGTCCATGCTGGGCGAGGTGTGGCTGGCGCAGTTTCCCGGAAAAAATCAAATATAAACAGTGACTGCCGCTTTCTATGCGCGTGTTGTTTTTTGGCAACTAGCGGTGGACCGGCCGGCTTTCGCACTAATTAATCGGAATTGTTATCGATAGTCGCGAGGAAGCCAGGAGTGAACTTTATTGGGTGCATGAATAATATTATACATTAAAAGAGAAAGTTATTCTAATATATATTTGTGCCAGAAACTATAGTGAACAAAAATGATTTAAAGTTTTATTTGGGGAGATGGACTAGCCGGCTTCCCTTAAAATTTGTTGAAATTGTGTGGTTACCAATAAATTATTTTTATTGAAATTATTTTTATTGAAAACGGGGAAGGATTCCTAAGCATATTTATATAAAAATCTGAAAAAAACTATTTTAAATTTCGTATTTTCAGTAAATATTTGCCAATTAGCGATGGATGAGCCGGCTTTCCTACAAACCGGTTGGCATTGTGTGGCTACAGATAAACTACTTTATATGTTTGCTTTGAGATAGAGGAAATGGATCACCTAGTTTAAATAACTAAAAATAAGTAGTGATTTCAAATAGCGTTTACGAGAAAATTTTAGCTAATTAGCGTAAATTTCTCTTGTTGCATTAAAAATTTGCAAGCTAGCGATGAACCTGACGGCTTTCCTCGAATTTAATCGATGATTAGGATTCTAAGGATAAACAAGATCGATGATGTTTATTTGGAATTTTAAACCCAAAATGTAACGGAAATGGGGCTTAATTTATAAAACTTTAATGCAGTATTTGGGCAAAACCTAGGTTAACAGAATTCCTAGCACCTGAGGACGATAACCCGGGGTACCGATAACCGCGATACCATGCAATTGTTTACAACCTCTTTGCGCAATGTTTACAACGTAAGCAGACCACGGAGGCGCAATGTTTAACTAGTGGAAAATGTGCAGCCCGGACCGCTGACCGACACGCCCGCCCACCCACCAGCACCCCCGCCCAGGCGGACACCAAAGCGTCCCAATGCTGCCCACCTACGAGCGGCTGAGCGACCCAAAGAGCGTCTTCTTCCGGCTTCCCTTCGCCCGTTTGGCCCTCACGGCTCTGAGCCTGCCCCTCTTCGGCTTCGTCTTCTGCGTGGCCTGGTCGCTGGCCTTT
The DNA here is from genome assembly GCA_021223825.1 of Drosophila ironensis. Classification (NCBI taxonomy): domain Eukaryota; kingdom Metazoa; phylum Arthropoda; class Insecta; order Diptera; family Drosophilidae; genus Drosophila; species Drosophila ironensis. The sequence goes on along the minus strand of JAJJHQ010009046.1, from coordinate 23,242 downwards.
GACTTTGTGCGCAGCACCTACACCCACTGCGATGTGGCCAACTACCTGCCCTCCGTGTCCGCTGCCATCGGGAACTACGAGCCGCAGCGCACTGTCTGGCGCCTGGCGATCTTCCTGCACCTGCCCCTGCGTCTGGCGGTGGCCAAGATGTACATGGAACACTACAGGGAGCACATAAGGCGAAGCAGGAGGCTGCTGGGCTTCCTGGCCTGCGCTCTCAACGTTGTGGAGGACCTGGCGCTGTTCTGCCTCTCGTTCTGGACATCGGCGGACCACTATGAGACGCACAGGAACGCCTTTGTGGTGTTCATTGCCTGCTCCGAGTGCTACATGCTGATGTCGTACCTCCTGAACAGGAATGCCCGCAAGGCGGTCCTGCTGCCGCACGAGGAGAAGTCGCTGCGCTACAAGAGGAACTTGTTTCTGGTGAATGTGGTGGCCTTCGGCTTGGCCGGCTACTGCTTTGTCCGCCACAATTCCCACTGCGAGGCCGGGGGTAAGTGATCCATGAAAAACCCTTTAAAACCGTCAGAGTTTAGCTTGATTATTTCGCTTAGTTTACACCTTCTTTGCGCTGTTCGAGTACGTGGTGGTGCTGACCAACATGGGATTCCACATGACCTCCTACTGGGACTTTTACGCCCTGAATGTGGTGTGCGACGCCAAGCACGGCCTCTACCTATCGCAGTTCTAAAATCCCCGATAACTGAGAGCCGATAACCGATAACTGATCACCCATCCGGCCGAGTATTGTGTACATACGCGCGGTATTAGCTTAAGCTCAATGTTTACTTAATTTTACCAAAGGCAACGAGGATTGAGGGACACGGACGAGCAGGTAACGATACAGTATGAGAGGATCTGAAGCAATCACACGCTTTTAGCCAGGCCCCTATTCTTATTAGACTTACAATCGGTTTTTGGTAGCAACTTTCAAAATCCTAGTGCGGTAAGCTTTCCATTTTTGTGTATTAATCGCGAGCTTTTAGCAGGTCCGGCAACTGTTGTAACTTATTGAGAATATTCACTGGTTAATACTTATTTTGTGTATCATTTTTCGTGTTGAAACGTAACTTCTATGTGTTTGTTTGTGTTGTTTTCTTAATCGTAGATGAAACTTAAATTCCGAAGAGTTCTCCAACTAGTTTGCAATTTTTATATCTTAAGCTAAAAGTTGTTATTTTTTACCCAAAAACATGAATTCAAATTGTTATTGTTCAACTAGAAAAATTTTGATTTGTTACTGCTCAATTAGAAAAATTTATAGACAAATAATTGTTATCGAATATGAAATTCCAAGAAGTTACAAGGTTGTCCCTTTTTGTTTAGCTAATTTTTTAGAACGAGGCTTTGAGGAGGTTCGAATTTACACAATCGCCATTGAAATTTGCTTACGATTAATAAACTTATTCTAAGCATACATTGCAGAGAGTTTTAATACGATTTTTTGAAGCCAAAGCAGGCGGCGAAAACAAACTTTTTTGGGTTTATTGGTTCGATTTTATACAAACGACATTTGAAAGTTTGCTTACGATTAATAAACTTTTCCTAAGCATTGAGAATTTCGAGTTTCAATACGATAGTTTGAAGGCGAGACAAACTTCACTTGGATTTATTGAGGATTTAAGGCTTGAAGATGCCCCACCTGCCCGTTTCTATGAAGGACATGCGCCCGCGCCTGATCACCCGCCATTTGTTGGCCATGGGTCCTGTGCAGGTTGCCGCGAGCATGCTTTACATCGTGCTGATGACCCTGGCCTCCGACTTCGAGCGCTCTACGTATGTGGAATGCGGGGCCCTCAACATCTTCCCCAGCCTCTCCTCCGCGGGCAGGTCGCAGCCGAAGGCCCTGCTCCTGAGCTGTTGCGCCCAGTTCCCGTTCGCGGTGGCTATCGCCTGGCTGCAGTTGAGATACTACTACTGCACCCTGCCCCGGCATGCGCGCCTCTGGGGCGCCGTGACCGCCTATTGCCTGCTCCAGGTCAGCAGCATCATGGTCCTTTGGGCCATCACCGTGCACGCTGCCGGCAATTCCCTGTTCCATTTGGTCAGTGCTGCTGCCATGTTCCTCACCGCAGGGCTCTACATGGCCTGTAGCCAAGTGCTGACCTGGCGCTATCTGATGCCCATCGGCTACATCGATGCAGGCTCCTATTGGCTGAAGCGCCGCGTCATCTTCGTCTATTTCACGGCTGCGGCCATCATGTGGACGTGCTACTTTCTCAACGAGTTCTTCTGCTTTCCTTTCTGTGAGTATGAGACAGTGATCAGTATTACCTCCTTGAACTACTTCCGGACCTTCTCTGCAGCCTACTCCGTCTTCGGCATGGGGGAGTTTATTACGTATGAGCTTTTCTGTGTGTACTTGCTCACTGTTCTGTGGGATTTGATATGAGCAGCGCCTTCAATCGAAACGAAAGCATCTACAAATATCTAAGCTCTGCGGCTATGGTTCGTACATACGCTTAAGATTTTCGAAGCTAACAGATGGGTGATCTCCCAGCTTTTACACTCGTTGTCACAATAAAACCATAGATATTCTGTGTCTTAAATGCGAATTGGTGAACCTTCTTCTTGTAGTTCTCTTTAGCTTACATCTTTAGTTTAGGAAAGTTTATTAGGACTAAGGCCAATGGTACATATGGTACATACTTTTTTGGTACCACATACTAAAATATGTAAAAACATAGATATATTCAAATAAATGTATCTGCAACCTGAAAAATGGGATATCCTTCTTAGTCTAACTTGGTTTCAAAACAGTTTATAACGATGGAGGCCATTATCTTTTGGATCAGATCCGACAAGCAATTACCATGGTTTTGGTATCGCATATACTAGTATTGCAATTACTAGTTTTCTAAATGAACGGCTNATGTGGGCGTGCTACTTTCTCAACGAGTTCTTCTGCTTTCCTTTCTGTGAGTATGAGACAGTGATCAGTATTACCTGCTTGAACTACTTCGGGACCTTCTCTGCAGCCTACTCCGTCTTCGGCATGGGGGAGTTTATTACGTATGAGCTCTTCTGTGTGTACTTGCTCACTGTTCTCTGGGATTTGATATGAGCAGCGCCTTCAATCGAAACGAAAGCATCTACAAATATCTAAGCTCTGCGGCTATGGTTCGTACATACGCTTAAGATTTTCGAAGCTAACAGATGGGTGATCTCCCAGCTTTTACACTCGTTGTCACAATAAAACCATAGATATTCTGTGTCTTAAATGCGAATTGGTGAACCTTCTTCTTGTAGTTCTCTTTAGCTTACATCTTTAGTTTAGGAAAGTTTATTAGGACTAAGGCCAATGTATTGACATATCAGCAGAGGATGGTACATACTTTTTTGATCCACATACTAAAATATGTAAAAACATAGATATATTCAAATAAATGTATCTGCAACCTGAAAAATGGGATATCCTTCTTAGTCTAACTTGGTTTCAAAAGAGTTTATAACGATGGAGGCCATTATCTTTTGGATCAGATCCGACAAGCAATTACCATGGTTTTGGTATCGCATATACTAGTATTGCAATTACTAGTTTTCTAAATGAACGGCTCATAAATGACAAAAAGCTGTGAATGTCTCGAACAAAAGGGAATCCACATGTGCAAGTGTTCGGAATTTGATGGTGAAAAAGGAACTCGGAACCGAGTCTACAGAGTTATTATCCCTGAGTCCCTCAAGCAAGCCCTCTTCGGGAGACCTGCCAGGACCCTCACATATTTATAATCATTTTCCTATCACATATTTTAATACAAACAAAACAATAACATTGAAAAACACTAGCATGCTAAGCCTACGCCTCGTAGATGCGCACCAGATCCTCGAGGCTGATGGGATAGCCGGTGACCGGGCAGGTGCCTTGCTCCTTCAACCGTTTGACGATGCACTGCCAACAGAAGACGTAGCCCGAAACGGAGCAAGCCGTGGGCGTTTGGATGGCCAGCAGGCAGACAGGGCACTCGCCCCGTTTAGGCAGCTCCTGCCGCCCCTCGTCGCCCTCCAAGGGCCGCTCGGGCAGGGCCTCGGGATTGAGCAGAGCACCGCCAACCTTGCGCCGCTGATCGTTGGAGTACCACCACTGGACGAACTGTAGGAAGAAGGCCAGCACCTCGAGCATCTTCAGCACCAGATACGTCCACTGGTCCTCCCGCGGCGGCTCGCTGGGATAGCGCAGGGTCAGCCCGAGAGCCCGGAAGATGGGCGAGTGACTGCGCGCGTACTTGATCAGGTAGAGGAATGTGTGCGCCGCCTTGGCGGCATGGTAGGCATGAAAGGCGCCCAGAAGGCGACCCTCCCACGGGCTCGACTCCTCGTGCCGGGCACTGCGACTGCGCAGCCTGCGCTCCACGTACGGCAGCAGGGTGAGCAGGGTGGCGGAAGTGAACTGTTGGCGCTGCGTGAGGAGCTCCCCCGTGGAGGTGCTCGTGCGCTGGAGGCCATAGAAGCTCTCGCCGAAGGAGGAGGCTCTGTTGCGCAGGTACAGGTACTGCAGCAGCCATGTGAGCAGCGGGGAGAGCTCCTCCCGCACGCGAGGGCCGCGCCAGAGTTTAAAGTCCAGGCGCAGGCCAAAGTAGTCGAAGATCTTGCTCAGGGCGGGGTAGATCAGGTTGTCCAGCGTCTCGGCCGCCGATATCTCGAAGATCGAGGGCACGTTCTGCAGGTTCTGGCGTACATTGGCGGCCTCAGCCATGGCGGGAAAGTCAGTTTTCCAAGGCAAATTCAAATATGCGAAAAATGTAAACAAAGTCCAACAGTTGAGCGGTCAGTATTGGCTAGCGGTGCGATTTCTTATCAGTGCGAGGCCTGATACGATGTTATCGATAACTAGTCTGATGTCAATATAATATATAATTTATCAATATAATATATAATGATATATAATAATATATTTACAAACCAAACTACCGTTATATCTTTTTAATTTTGGTATAAGAATGACTTTTTACAACTTCGCTTCATACTATTTATTTATAACCATTTGTTTTTGTTTTAAAGTATTTTTTAGTTTTTCTTGTTTTCAAATTTTATGGTATAATTTCAAAATTTTTTAATTTTGGTTTTCTAACTTATTTTGATTTTACAATCAATTGAAAAAATACATTACCATAACAACGATATAAAATTGATCTTAACTCTTATTTTTTAGTAAGGAAATTTAATATATTATTGTAAAGATGTGTAGTCTTAAGATATTTAATAGTTGTAAGCTAGAAACCTGTTATTTTGCAAAAATTAAAAAAAGGTCAAGAAATGAATGCATTTGCTTGTTCATTCCTAGGGGAGTCATCGATAGCTTGACTCTTTTGAACTTGGCTCTAATAAGTTGCAACGTATTTCAGATTATATACATTTAGCTTCTATTAAATTGCCAGATTCTGCGCATGGCAAATATATATGTTTTACAATGCCAATTTAAATATTGTAAATAAAATCCATTAGCTGGGGACGATAGCGATGGGACAGCTATCGATAGGCACCATCTTTTGCAACATTGCCGCAACCAAGCTGCAACCGGTTGCAGTTTATTTTGTTTATTGCTAAATATTTGCATTTTTGCCAACGCTGCGCACGTTTTACCGATGCCACCATGAAGACACCGGGTCCTGGCAAAAAGTCCACCAAGTCGCGCTCCAAGACCGCCAAATTAGAGCTCGCCGCCGGGAAGAATGCGGTGGGATCTTCTGCAGCGGCTTCTTCCTCCGCAGCCGCGTCTTCTGCCGCCTCCTCCGCCTCGCTCGGCCTGGGCGTGGGCGTGGGCAGCCTTCCGGCCACGCCCACGCACCTCAACCTGGTGACAACGCCCACGACGCCCACCACGAGCTTCGGGAACTACAATATGTTCGATGCCTCCTTCCAGGTGGCCAGCGGCGGTCACGGGGCCATGGGAATGCCCAGCGGGGAGGGCGGCGGCAGCTCCAGTCGCATGGTAAGGCAGTTCTCCCATAAATTCAAGCAAATTGAACAAAAATCTCTGCTTCAGGGGCACCACAAGAGCTATACGGGCTTTGATCCGCGCAGCATCAAGATCTTTTGGGAGCAGCACGATCAAACGGACGTGGAACTGCCGCAGGATGTGTGCGCCCGCCTGGCGGAGGATGCCTCCTACAAAGTCTGGGAGCTGGTCAGCGTAAGTGCCCAGAAAATGCTCATAAAATCTTTTTTTTTAACCCTTTGTGACTGCAGAATTTGAAAAACTACTCTCGCCACTCGGGCGGCATTGTTACCTACGACCTGGTGAACGAGGTGCTCAAGGACGCGGATGTCCCGCCCATGCTGGGGGCCATGGACAGCGACTGGGACCGCATCGACTACGACGGGAGCTACTACTTCCACTCGGACAAGATCTTCGAGCTGCGCGAGGAGTTCCAGAAGGAAATTACCATCACAATGCCCGGCGAAGCGGATTTTCGTTGCTTCTGTCCGGTGGAGGACAAGCACACGGAGTCCCTGAAGCAAGTGGTCCAGAATCTAGTGCTGGGTGAGTGTTCCAAGGCCTTTCTAAAGATCTATCTCACAAGAGAATCCTCCCTTTTAGCCTCCCTCTTTGCGAACAGCAAGTCGCAAAGGGCTGCCGTGAGCCACGCCTTCCAGACGCCCCTGATGGGCTCCATTTACCGGGTGATTGTGAGCAAGATGGTCCACCTGCTGGCCTACAAACAGGTGGACCAACTGAGCCAGTGCTGCTGGCGCCTCCTGCGCGCCTGCAACTACAATTCCCATGCCAATCACAATTCCTGTCGGCCCGAGTACTTTCACCTCGCCGAGGTGCTCATCAGCCAGCTCCTGGCGCCCTTCGAGACCATCAAGGCTCCTGCGGAGGTGCCCTGCGAGGAGGTCACTGCCGAGACAGAGCCCGGGGTCGCCACCGTGAAGATGGAGTTCGGGGAGCAGCCGGAAAACCCAATAATGATGGAGCCGGTGAAGCAGGAACTGCAGGCAGAGCAGCCGCAGGAGCAGGACCCGCAGATGATGTTTCCCAGCGAGAATAACCAGGAACATCGCACCATCTACAAGCTGCAGACCGAGGAGGAAGAACCTCAAACTGATCCGCACCCGGAGCCGCAGCAATTTTCCAGTTTCTTTGCCAGTCCCGTCGGCAGTGCCTGCGTGGACGAGCTGTGTGAAACGATTGGACAGCTGGCCTCCCAGAGCGGCTACTTCCACACGGAGTGTCTCTTCCTGATTCTCAGGCGCCTGGAGAGGTTCTTCGAGACCCGCAACGTCTCCAGCGAGCGGGGTAACATAAACATTACATGTCCTATATCAATTGTTATTATAAAACCCTTGTTCCATTGTAGATTACAAGTATATCATCCGAGCTTTGAGTGGACTGATTGCTCTCGGGGAGTATGCCTTCCGGGAGTTTATTCCCTACATTTACAAGCTGCAATACGAGGAAATCCCGGAGAGCGTGTGGCAGGTTCTGGCGCCAGCTGCCATATTCCTAGGCGGGAGCGATGATATCTACCTATACGAGTGGTTGGAGTATGGATGCGGGGCCGCCTTACAGCCGTTCATGGTTCATTATGCTCGTGGGTATCCAAATCGTAATACCTTTGGAGAAATTATAGTAACCATAGAAATTTACAGGTTCCTATGAGAAGATGGTGACCAAGCGGTTTTTGGGAGTCAAAGCCCCAGCGTACACGATAGAGCCCGTGCCCGGAGTGCGTCGCCTGGAGTGGAGTACTCTGGCCGCCGCCATGTGCCATGGCGATGATCCCAGCAAAGCCCTCAAGCCCAAGCCCACGCTGCGGGAGGTATTTCCAGAACTGCAGCAACCAAATCTGCAGCACAACTGCGCTGGAAATATACGCTTTAAGTTTGCCGGCTGTCGTCCGGTGCTGCTGAAGCCAAAGACTACGGGCAGTGTGCCCCAGTCCGTGGATTCGCCCGCGTCCGCCACGAATGGGGGTTCAGGTTGTGGCGGAGCGAGTTCGGAGATCCTCATTGCCAAGCGAAAGCTTTTCAAGCCGCTGTCCAACGTGCGGAAGTGGTCGCCGGTCTCGGGATATCACTATCTGCGGATTTGAGTCGAGTATTATGTTGGTTCATCGGCGGATGAAAAGATCTCAGTGAAAAGTACGTTAAGACATCACCAGAAGCGGTTGTGCGGTGGTGAGTACTTCTCCAAAATTTTCCCGGAATTTTTTTGGGAGTATCTCGCGCTCCGATGCGGAGCTTTACGGAAGAAAAAATGAAGAAAAAATATGTTGAAACATGGCTTTGCCTTTTGGGTACTCATATTGGGTATATATGTACATATATGGGCACTAAAATGTAAGGTTCGGGGTATTTGAGTCGGATTCTGACGAATGTAGAGCTCTCGAGGACATTCTCTGTAAATTCCTATTCAAATTTCCCGCTAACGGTGCTGCAGCAACCCTATACAAAATATACTATTAATATTGAAATAAACCTTACGTTGAAATATACTGCAAAAGTTAGAATATACCAAAACTATTGAAGTATACTGAAAGATAACTTGAAGAAAGGTCTTTAAAAATGGAGATTTCGGAGCTGTTAGTATGAAGAGAGGCTTGCATTTATTATTTATTGAAAACATTTTTATACACTCCTATAAAAATGATCCCAAAAATGCTGATACACAAAATATTGAAATATACTGAAACTAAAAGTGTCTTGGGAACAGTGTTGGAAAGTGTCATAAACAATGCTGCCAATGTTAAAGGGGATTTAAATTTGATTGTCCTATTTTATAGTTCTCATTGTCGTTTATGCCTTTTTAAATACTTACAGGCTTATGCTCCACAAGGTGTTACCATTATCATCAATAAATCATTACTTCATCAACTAAGTTACATACATAAACTTTTTGAGACAACAACTGAAATTTAGACCCTTTAAAATCGGTGAGTCAAGTTTAATACATTTTTATACACATCCTCCTTTGGGAGTTGTTAAAAAAACACTGCGAAGAAAGGCGTTTGGTTGGTTTTTAGTATTTGATGATGGATTGGATTCTTTATTAAAAATACTCTAGCAGATTTCACAATAATGACCGTTCGTTAACTTCAATATACAAGGGGTAACATGCGCTACGAACTACCGAAATATACAGTACACAATATACATCAACAGATATATTTTCACGGGGCTTTTTAACAGATTGCTTAATAGACGGTTACAATGCTACAGTGGCTCCTCCTGGAGGAGCCTGAATATGTTGCCACAAAAATTTCTGTTCAAACAGAGTTCAGTTTTTCATTTGTGTATCTCCCTACGCGTTCTCCTTCTCAATTCTGTATTTGTATCACCCAGAAGTCCACCCGTAATACCCGAACGGATATTATATATCATTTGCATCGTTTCCTCAACTTTGGCATTCAAAAAAATGAAAAATAATCAAATCGAAGAAGGGAAGGGGGGAAGAGGAACTGAACAGAGAAACCAATTTATGGGGGAATTGCATTTATTTTGGCATGATAAATGTAGACGTATAAAATTAAACTAAGCATGTACTAAATTAAAAGGTAATAATCACAAATACGCGTAGCTTACACAAATCGGATTGCATCTCCCATATACCTCACGTGCATGTCGTAAAAATAGTAATTGCTTCATATCACCAGTGGGCCAACTTCTCTACTCGACTCTACTCCGTCACTCCATTTCCCCCAAGCGGGCAATGCACCCGGACTGTACTGTTTTCTATCACAAGGGCTTCGCTCTCCATTTCCGTTTCCGGCCTTCCACTTTCTCGGAGTTCTCAACATTCCTTTCTGGATTTTATGTGGTTTGATTTAGCGGGTTTTCTGTTGGAATTTTGGTAGCAAACGCATCAAAGGTGGCTTTTGTTCTCAGAAAAAATAGTAAACTGAGAGTTCAACACAGGGACGGAGTGAAGAACGTTGGGAGAAAGTCATCGTGTATTGAATTCTTCTTCCGGATTTTCGGATTTTGCTCCCTTTCCGGCTTCCCGGTTTCCGGTTCCGCTTCGGTCTCTGCTCTGATGGGTCTTGTCTACGATTTGTAAAGTGTTCAACCTACTTAAGTTCAGACTCTTTTCTGCTTGGTCACAAGAATTATACTTCAATTTAAGTGTAGTGTGGTGTAGTGTAGTGTATTGTGTTGTATGGTGTGGTCTGTGAGTGCGGCTCTATTTGGGTATTCCTATTTATAGATTTATAGACCTATGTAAATTCCGTTTGTTTTGGTATGCAGAACAGCTACTGTATGGGTCTTGTTTACATATTATACTCGTAGTATGTACTATGCACGGGGCATATATATTTAGAATCATCTTCATCTCCTGGCTCTCGATGCGAATGTGTTGTGTTGTATGCTTCTCGGTCTGTGTATAAACGTACAAAGCCTGACGGGTGAGACTGCTACCATTCATACTCCCCCCCACTCGCCCTCAACTCTTTCTATATACTTTATGTACAGGTGATCTCTAACGTAGTGTAAAATTGATAACCTAGGCTATTGAACAAATCCGAGCGCTTAGCGAATCATGTGCAGCTTCCAGCGCAGCACAAAATAGGCGATGATCCGCAGGGCGAAAAAGATCCCGATGAGGGCCACGGCATCCACCCAGAACAGGGCGTCGTCCATGGACATCTCTTCGAGGAACTTCTTGGGCAGACGGTAGTGACAGTACATCTGATTGCACTGCAGCTTGGCTCGGTCCATTCCATAAATGGCCACCATTGCACCTGCAAAAGCGAATAGCCGATGTGATTATGGATTTATAGAAGCAATTATATTAACTACTCACCCTCGAAGCCGTAGCGCACATAACTGACGTACGTCACCCACTGCAGGTAGCCCGGTATGGTGTCAAAGTTCACAAAGAACCCGGAGAACAGTATCGTGGGTATCGTTGTCACGGGACCGAGGAATACGCCCGACTCGATGTTCATCCCCGCCCCTATTAGCAGGCCCAGGGACTGGGCCACCAGCGAGTTGAGCACGCAGATGAGCACGAACATCGAGACCCGCTCCAATTCCATTGGCTGCGAGGTGAGATAGTAAACTACCAGCACGTACACGCTGGAGAAGACGATCTGCAAGGGGTAGGATTGGATTGGAAAGTTAGTGATTGCGTGGACAACAATGACTTGAAATACAGGGGTAATGGCTCTTGAAAACTTGGAAGGGTGCTCACCTGAAAAGGCATGTCCGCTATCGTTTTGGCAAAGTAGAAGGCCTTCAGAGAGTACCAGTAGTTCAGATGCTCCCTCACAAACACGGACATTTCTGTGGGAACTGCAATAGATCAGATACGATTAATTTACTGCGAGAACAGTAGGAGTATCCACAACTCACAGGTCAGGATGGTGGGCATCATGGCCGTGAAGGTGGTGAATAGAGACACAAAAAAGATGCAGCCAGCGTTGCTCATAATCTTGCTGGCCTCGTTGCCCACGTCGTAGTATATCATCCCGATGATGGCGCCCACGATGATGTGCGAGAAGAGGCGCATGTGGGTGAGCATGCGGTCGCGCAGGATGGTGCGAAAGGAGCGCTTGAGCAGGATCCAGAACTGCGTCCAGCCGCTGGTGGGGAAGCCCGTCTTGTTGGGCAGCGTCACGACGCTCTCGTGCGAGTCCAGCAGCGAGGTCATGCAGCCGACAACGCCCCCAGGTCCTCCGCCCGAGCCCCCAGAGCCGACCGCATTGTGGGTACCCTTGGAGGAGCTGAAGCTGCAGCTGTCGTCCAGGGCGGTGGCTGGCATGTTGATGACACTGCAGTCCGAGTTCTGCGACTGCTGCGTCTCGAGCTTCGGTGGTTTCAGCTCCCCGGGATCCTCCAAGTTTATTGTCTCCGTCGGCCGGCTGTCCTCCAGCGGCGGCTTCTCATCCTCCAGCGTCAGGGTGGTCAGGTTTTCCGCTCCGCTTCCGTTGCCGCGGACGATGTCGTTGTGCGACTTCTTGGCCAACAGGGGTGCCAGCGACTGGACGTAGTCCTTGTGCGCGTACTTCTTGCAAGCCCCGCTCTTGACAGCCTCAACCAGTTTGGGCACGGCGTCTCCATACTCTCCGGAGGCCACCTCCAGAACGTAGTCAGCGGGATTGTGGTACGAGGGACACTCGTAGCCCAGCGACGACAGATAAGGCACCAGACCCCGCACTCGGCCCTCGTAAACGCACTGGCCCTGGGCCAGCAGATACAGGTGGTCAAACTTCTCAAAGAGACGTGCTGAAGGTTGGTGGATCGTGCACACGATGGTCCTGCCGCCCCTAGCCAAAGATCTCAGCAAGGAGATCAGTTGGAAGCAGGTGGAACTGTCCAGGCCGGAGGTCGGTTCGTCGAAGAACATCACGGGCGGATTGTTGACCAGCTCCAGGGCGATGGACAGGCGTTTCCTCTGTCCGCCGGACAAATTGCACGTCAGTGTGTTGACCGACTCCTTCAGGCCAATGGTCTCCAGGATCTCCTCCACGACCACCACCTTGGCGTAGCTGATCATGTTCTTTCCCAACTTGAGGTTGGCGGCCACCATCATGGCCTCGCGAACGGTTAGGTTGGCGATCAGGACGTCGTCCTGCATGATGTAGCAGGACAGCTTGCGGAAGCGTCGCAGGTTTCTCTCCTTGCTGTTGATCAACACCGATCCGCTCAGTTGGGATGTTCTGTTTGGAAGATGGGTAGTCATTAGTTAATCTTTGCTAATGATTCTAGAGCCTTGGCTTTAGTTTTAGGTTAAACATTCCCCCTAATGGGTTTTGGGTCATTGAACTTACTTGTAGCCCGCCAGGATGTTCATGAGTGTGCTCTTGCCGGCTCCGGAGGGTCCCATGATGGCCGTGATCTCGCCGTTCCGGAACTTTCCGGAGACGCTCTTCAGGATCTTCTTGATGCCCCGCAGATGGCCCTCGGCCACCGAGTACGAAATGTTGCAGAACTCGATGTCCACCGGCGGTCGCTGGGGCAGGTGGGAGAGGGCGATGGTGCCCTTTTTCTGGCCATTGGGACTGCCGCCGCATCCGCTGGCACTGCTGTTGACCACCTTGGGCGCCAGGCCGGTCGAGTGGTTGTTGAGACTGCTGCTGGCCGTAAGACCGCCATTGCACAGATTGTTTTGTGAACTGCAAGATAGATTTATGTTTTGGTTTAGTGAAGGGTCTTCTCCGAGTGAGGGGTGTATCCCTAGGTGTCCTACTTGAGCCAGCAGGGCGCTCCGTCTGGCGGTGGTCTTTGCAAGGCACTGATACACCCGTTCTTGGTGAGCCTGGTCTGCACAAAGGACATGGAGCGCTGCTGCCTGGTCGGGCATCCAGCCTCATGCAGCCTCTCCGCGTAGACGGACCCCCGTCTCTGGGTAACATCCAATTGGGAGGCGGCGATCTCAAAGCTGGAATTCTGTATGCCACCGCTTTCCACGCTCAGGCACCGGGTCAGCGTAAGCTCCATGTTCATGTCCCGACCCCAGCACGCCTCATGAAGACCTAAAGCGTCAATCAATCGATCATTTAGCACCCAATTCCCCATCGTGCACGCCACCCACCAGCCCACCAGGCCACCAGACCACCAATCTAAGCTCCCCCCTTGACGTTGTAAAGGCCAGAACTGTGTCGCTTTTGTTTCATTCATGAAACCGCGCACGGAACACCTTGGCCGGGTGACGATTCCGAGTGCGTTTCCATTAGTGGACCCGAGCAGAACGCCTGCCAAGGCGATTGATAAGCCGCCCCGCCTGCATTGGGCCAATGTCAATTAACATTGCAGCTGGTTTTTGGGTGCAAGCTCGTTGAGCTAGTTGGGGCAATTGATTGATTGGGGCGGGCTACGGGGACCTGGCCCCTGATCTGGCGGGGATTAGAGATCGGACACGAATAGTTGACGATTGAAGATGTCTTACAGCGGCAAGCTAATGGGCAATTTTCGCCGTGTATAGAGCGGTCAATTACCGCGCGGCATCCGCAATGGCAAGACATTAAAATGGCTAAAAAAGCAAACAAATTGTTGGCAGGCGAATGCTAGAGAGAAAGCAGGAGGCGCGGGGAGGTACAAAGTATCTCCAGCAAGTCAATCAGCTGTTGGCTGCGGGCCATGCTAAGTGAATTCGGATTCGGATACGGAATTTGATTTGCAAAACAATTTCATCGTCACAGCAGTTGCTGTTTCTGTGTCTGTTTCTGTTTCTGCTTTTGCTTTGCTGCGTTTTGTTTTGCTTTGCGCTTGCTTTGGCCTCTTTCGGATACAATATGGCTTTGTATCTGTGAAAGTATCCGCACTCGCGGACTCGCAGATATCAAGTACATTACACACACTCTGCGAATATCCAAGTGCTCGTGCACCGAGAGCGGGTACACGCTGAGTGCGCATGCACCCAAAGTGCATGTGAACGAACTTAACTGAACGCCACTGAACGAAGCTTTGACGAAGCCAGAGCCAGAGCCGGAGCCGGAGCACTTTGTCTTGCGACATCCAGAATGCATTCTACAGCCGAGAGATATTGCAAATGATATTGACAGGGCGGGATTGGGTGGCTGGGGAGCGGGAAATTGGATTCAAATGAAGTCAGTCACGCAATCAATCCCTTCGGCGGCCACTTCGATTGCTTATCAATCTTAATGCGTGGTAATTGTTGCCAGGTTCCCGGGAACTTAATTGATTGATTGCCGGCCATAAAGCAGCTGCTGGTTTTAGCCTTTGTGCTTTTCTCTTCTGCTGCTGCCCTGCTAGCCAGCTAGCCAGCTAAGCTAGCTCATAATTTTGCTCGCTTTCGGCTGGACCTTGAGACCGTTCAGTTACATTGTGTTGGCACTGATTAAGTCCAGCCGGAAATATCAGCTGCCTGCCGGACTGCTGGCCTGCCCGCCTGCCTAGCGTTAGATCATCCGAGCTGAGCGACAATTAAGCGATTTATAAATGCCAGCAGCGGCCCAGGCACTGCCAGCGAGTCCATTGCGATTAATAAAAGTATTAATAAACGCTAAGCGTGCCAATGGATGGTGGAATGCCAAAGAACAGACAGGAGTCGTGCACGAGCTCTAGGCATAATTTATGTATCTGCCTTCCGCTGTATAAATAGCTCTAGAACAGCCATGGGCAGCCCTTGGCTCTTTCGGCTCCCACAAAAACATGAAGATGTCTCGGAACAAGTATAGTTCCGCTCTACACCGGTTATTTGCCTGAGAACAATCAAGTGTTATTAATTAAAACATGAATACCAGTTTGCAGAGTCGATAGAAATTTCCCTAGAAGTCCTTGCAGCTTAATTAGCTTCGTCTGAAATTTGCTTGTCTTTCCCTGGAACTTTCTACCAGAAAATATCAAAATTCGAAAGGTAATTGGCAATTAAATGCTTGAGTTACACAACCACATGGTTGTCTAGTTAACATGCACATAATAAATTGCATATCATTTACTGCCACTCGGAAATTCTGAAGGGGAACCCTTGAACAAAGGATCCAGAGGCCCTAGAAGGAAACCCTTCAATAAATTTTCACAGAACCTGAACCGTATGTCTCTGGGAACAATCATGTGGCTTTAATTCCGGGGCCCATTCAGACTATTAAGGAAACGCGCGGCAAGGCCAATCAAATATGGAAGCGGATGTGTGTGTGGGGGCGGGTGGCATTCGTGGGAGAAGGTCCTGTCCGGGACCGCTGTTTTCCTACGCCCTCGAACCGGGGGAGAAGGTCAAATAGCCTCGAGTGCTGGATGGCTGACTGGCTGCCTGGTTGCCTGGCTGCCTGGCTGCTTGACTTTTACGGTTTATGGTCCTCGAGTTGCCTCAAGGATGCACAGGTTGTCATCTGACAAGGCGACCGCTGGGTCGCCGCCGCCGAGTCTGGCACTGCAAGAGCCACGGAAAAAAAAGCGACAGAAAGGACTCGTCTCCTTTTGAGTTTGCGGCAACTTCACATTGCATAACCGGCCACCGTTGTCTGACTTGCTGTTGTCCACTTGCCAAAGTAATAAAAAAAGCACTCGCAAACACGTGCAGGTCAACCGAGATTTTTACGCCTCCCTCCCGACTGCGGCACTGCAGTTTCGCAGTTTAGCAGTTTAGTTTTGGTGGCTATTGTGGGAGCATTTTCTCTAATATTCACATAAATATTTAAGAACGGGGACTGGAGGGAGCCGGGGCGGTAGGGAGAACAGCGAACCGAGTTGACGGAGTGCCGCAAGCCGCGCACACAGGACTAAAAGCCGAACGGAGTCCAACTGCTGACTGCGGCACACGACTTGGACAGCTTGGCGGCTTGTTCGATTTTTCCAGGCATGCGGCGCCGCGAGGTCCTCGACTGTCCTTGCCCCCGCTCCCCTCCACACGGCCCGCGCTCTCCGCGGCCCCACCAGCTGTTGCCCTTTCGCGTGGGCAGAGTCCTTGCGAAGAGGTTCCCATCTGTGGACCCGCCTCGGGCATGTGAAAATGTTTATTCTTCCTTCGTGGAAGTCACACATCCGTTATTGACTTGGGCAAAGGAGGTTTTACCTTTCCCCTGATATACAGAGGTTTGTTGTCTAACAATAATTCTCAGAACTCAAGGACATCTTTGTCATATTAAAGGTTTAATTTGAACGGCCAGGAGATTTGATTGAAAGCTCCACCCCAAAGTATTTATTTCATTAAATTTGCATTACTTTGATGGGTAAATCCCCAATGTAGTTACTTCATCAATGGTTAAGTTTTGGGTTTGTCAAAAGACATTTTCATTGAAGAATTTTGAACTTTTCCCTTGAATGTCAAAGCTGTGTTATCTAACAATAATTCTCAGAATTCAAGGACATCTTTGCCATTTTAAAGGTTTATTTTGATAGGAAAGGAGATGTGAATTTGGTTTTATTTTCTTTGCATTTTCTCATGAATGTCAAAGCTGAGTTATCTAATAAGATTTCTCAGAAATTGAGGAGGAGAAGGATTTACCAACAGAATAGTAGCAATTTTGGAGAACTTAGAGCATTCCCAGTTCGGTTTGGTTGGCAGCACACGCAGGACCTTTTTTCGTCCGCCTGTCGACTCCCTTGGCTTGGTTGTTTTGTTTGGTCTTATGGCTTTTACAGCTTGTGCTGTTTGGCGGCATTTCATTCACTGTTACATGTTTTGCCCCGTCCTGACTTGGCTTACACACCCCACACCCACCCATGTGCGTTTGCCTGTGGCTTATTATTTATGGCAGATAGTGGATAGTGGGCGAAAGGTCTTCCCCCTGAACTTGGCCCACCTGCAGCATTCAACGCATTGTCGGTTGTCGGTTAGATTACCTTCTGGCCCGCATTGATTCGTCGTCCATGACCATTAGATTTCCCATTTGCATTTTAATTAAACAACATGTGTTTAATTTCGATTGCCATCCAAGGCTGCAGCTTAAAGCTGCAGCTGCCGTTGGTCAGACATCGTAAATTTTTAAACAATTTCCCCAAAAGTCTCTAATTTGGAAGCGAGTGCTCGGAGTGCTCGGAGGGGGGCGTGGTTGGCACCATTTCCCTGCCGACACGCGATTTGTGAGACCGAGACCGAGACGGAGACGGAGACGGAGCTCGAGCCATCGATTTTCCGGCGCTTCCTTCAGCGCTCCTGCCTCCCATCGGGGGCAACCTTTCCGTTTGCCGCCACACCTTGATATGCGATGTGACGGCATGGCAGGTGGCATGTCCTGTTCGAGGCGGAAGGAAGATACTACCCGCACAGATGCGTGCTAATTTTGACTCGACGCTATTTTATTAATAGCTCCCCACTCCCGCTCATTGCTTCCTGTCCGGATTTGATTTGTGGCGCCGCGTGAGCGAGTGAGTAAGTAGGTGCTAAAAAAAGGTTTCAATTCGGTTGTCGGGATAGCTATCCCTGACAGCAACCTTTGTCCCCGAACCCACTATCCAATTTTCGAATCCAATTTGGACACCCGATTCCAGGGTAATCCCCTCATAATGCAATTACGGACAAAACAGGACGAATGGACACTCACCCGTGGTTGCTTTGCTTCAGGTCGTTGGTTAACTTCAGTTGGGTGAGGAGCGGCACCGGCTCCTGGTTGCTGCTGCTGCTGCTGGCGGGATTAGCCGGGATTGGGGACACGGCGAGGTTGAGGCCACCCTTGCCGCTGGAGGAGGCCGTGTATAGCACCGCATTGGGCGTGGAGTCGGCCACCTTGTTGGGGCTCCGGGCCGCCTGCAGGATGACCGCGTGTGCGGACGAGGAGGAGGAGGAGCACTTGTCGACCAGCGGGACACTGGAGGCCTGCAGCTCGTCCATGGCTCTGGCTTTCAGCTCTTGTGGGGTTTCCTTGCGAGAATCCGTCTATCAGTTGGCGGCGGTGCGATGGCGGCAATTGGCATGCGGTTGCATCAGCAGTTTTTGTGATTTAGTTGTGACTCTTTGGGGGGGCACCGGGGCTTGGCATCTGCGTTGGAAGTACGTGACAAGGTGTGACGCTATCGTCCTCAGTCGTTGATTCAGCTCTGCAAGGAAACAGATGTGCAGGGTAGGCATTTGAATGGGCTTCATAGGTGGGCATAGGTTGTGCTTATTGATTCACAGCTGTGGCAGCAGCTCTGGCAGTTCTGGCAGCTCTGGCAGCTCTGGCAGCTCTGAAACCCTCAATCCGCACTCGCACTCTCGAGCATTACATCACACTCGGCGCAGGAAGCGCCCCCACATGCGAGAATGATATGCCCGCTTCCGAGCCGGAGACCGGGACCGAGACCGAGGCTCGAGCTCGGAGGTTGCTCAACATGAATTTCTAATTACTGAACAATGTGTTGGGAAAGACACCAACCAACCCCCCCGAAAGCAACAACGACGCTGGCGACGACGACGACGACACCCGTCAGAAACGAGCTCTGGGGCATCGACGTACGACAAGTACTATACTCGTACGAAACGATAAATGCTGATTTCAATGCCACCACTCAGGGGCCACCACACCACTCTGTGCCCATTCCCCCCGGCCCCCTGGCCAAAGGAACCTCTGACCAGTGCACTTTTGCGGGGGAAGAACACTTGTAAGACACCGCAGCACCCGCCGCCAAACGGCTGGGATTCTGGGTTTGCCTGCACTGGGATTTAATTGTGCAGGTGGCCGGCTGATAAGATTTGTCCGTTTCACGTTTAACGATGAGAATTCACTCGTGTCCCGTACACTGCAAGAAGATCTAAGCCACATAGTAGTTTAACTCGTTTGTAAAGCAGCTTTACTCTGCCTATAAATAACTCATTTGTAGTTTCAAGAGTGTCTCTTATCGTGGCCTTAAAGTGGCCTAAAATATTTACGATCATCCAGCACACTTTCTGATTTCCCCCACACAAATCGCTTGGCAATTGCAAAAAAAGGGAAGCTCTTTCGACACTTCCCCGAGAATTTAGTGCGTAAACGTTCCAGCTCGACAAGGATGTTGGGAATTTAGCGTTTGTTTGGCCCCTATTTGTTTATTTATGCGGCCTGAAATTGTGAAAGGCGACTGCTTCGCGCAGTGTACACGGGCATTTATTACAGATTTGTTTGCGGCTCGATTGGGGCGATTAGATCGCGTCCGATAGGCTTCCTGCCTGCCCAGCGGCTTCCTTTTGCTAATCGCCGCCCAAAGAAGATGTAAGGCGCGTAATCGCACCACTGAGGGTTATAGCCCCGACCGACCAGTGGCTACTACCGCGACCCTCCAGCTGTTGTCGGCCATCGACTTCTTATCGGGAACACCACTCGCCACGCACAGCTGCGGATTGTCTAATCTGGGAATCGCAATTCATCGGCGACGACGACGACGACGACGACGACGACGTGGTTGGCACCTTAAAACCGCCAAAAGATTTTCGGGGCTAAGCTCCCATCTTGGGGGCTGGGTGGATGACCCGAGATGAGGTCCTACCCTAACCCCGTGGCAGTCGAAGTAGGTCAGTATGCTCCTCCGACCGGACCTATTCGGGGACGCCTTTGTCTCTGCCCTGATCTGGTGCTTGGGAGGCGCGTGGTCGACCTGGCACTGCCCGTGGGTCTGTATTTGTCCCTCCCAACCAACAACCCCCGCGGTAACAGTCTCAAAAGCAAGAACAGCATGTGCTATTATAAACATTTGGGAAAACAAATGCCACGCCGGAGGAGGCGAAGAACAGTGCAAATAATTTGCGGGCAGAGAGCGCAGGCGCTCTCGCAGATACAAGCAGCAAAACACTAAAGATACATATGGGTTTCACCTACAATGCGCTGGCTGTGTTGGACACTGAAGGTGAAGGTGCATGGGTAGGCGGGGGCGGGGGCGGGGAGGTGTATGTTTTGCCACAGACTCCAGATGCGGAGTTTCCTCGGGGTGGTTGGTTGAATGTGCACAACGCAATTGCTGCCTTTATTTGAACTCGAACAGCGCGTCGCATTCAATTCGAATTGAACCTCGTGCTCACCTTTGGATTTGAAATTGGATTTGAGTGAGTGTTTTTTCCGAGAAAAGCGGCACAGCAGCGGCAGCAAACGTGTTTTTTGGGGTTTATTAGCATTATTTCTATATTTTTTGGCCACTGCCCGAGTAGATAGTTTCACAGAGAAGCAGATATATCGCGCCCGGCTAGGCTACCTAAGCCAAACACTTTTTGGCACTGAGACTGAGATACACAGAGACGACGGCACAACTCTGAGATACTCGCTTTAGCACTCGCGCTCGCACTCGCACTCTCTAGCACAGCAGTTGTTTCTGTTGCTGTTTCAGCTTCTGCTGCCTGGTGGCTGGTTCTTTGTTTTGGTTAAGGCAACAGCCAACCAACAAACAAACAAACAAACAAAGCCAACCCAGCTATTCAAATGCGCCACAAGGTCTTGTGTTGGTGCGGAAGAGATACTACAGAACAGTGGGGATACGAAAGTATCTTCTCCCCCGGGAAAGGGATGTGCTCGGTCGGGCAGAGGATCTGGTTATTGTAATTTACTTGGCGATCCGATTCGATTTCGATCCGTGGGGTTTCGTACCGAACTCCTGCCCCGCAAGCGGAAGGGGCCACAACATTCGGGCAGCGCGAACGACGAAGAACTGAATTCGTATCTCAATCTGAAAACTGAAACTGAAACTGCGGAGCTGCTGCTGCTGCTGCTTGGCTCTCGCATTCGCTCTCTCTATCCCGCTCTCAGTGCGCGACGTATCTGTGAGATACAACCTGGGGTGTACGGTGTAGTACAATACTTGGGGATTTCGTCAATGGGGAAGTCTTTTTGAACTGGCTCTCCGTGCTCCGCTCGCTGGCTTTTGTTGAACGCGCTGCCCATACAATTTACTTGCTGCGCATGAGTGTGCTGGCCGAACAGCTGACTGTTGAAACCCGCCGCGGCCCTGTGGGAAATTCAGTGCGTTTTGGGTACACTTGCACTCAAGATTTCATGGCTAGAAACTCCCTGAACTCCCGGCCCTTAAATGCCGACTCTAATAAAATTAAGTGCAAAATAGCACTCGAAATATTTGGATATACTGCGTGGCGTTATGCCCGTCGGGAGAACAATAATTGTAATCTTTACGGTCCGGCTTTGTACTCGCTTGCCTAACCACAGCGATGATACGCCTCGAGTTTGGTGCATAGAGTTCCGAAGAAATCAGGAATTAGCAATGATTCAGGGCCACTGCTAATGCCAAAATCAATTACAAATATTCATGAGTTCTCTCGCTGTGCGATGGATGATTCGATGTGGCGAAGGAAAAGCACGGCTCATTAGCAGCCTGAATGATAGTGAACTTTGAACCGCACGATCGGGGCGCAGAACAAAGCATCGGAACAAAGTGGCAACCAAACAAAAACAATTGCGATTTTCCCGCTCCAGGGCTGGAGGGGCTGCAGCGAAGACTCCGCGGGGAGCACTGCTATCAGTCAATGAGTAATCCCTCGTTTGTCCCGCCGCCCCCCCAGGCCAAGTCTGTAGTATCTTGGTAGTGGACTTTCTCCACAAGGCACGTTCACGTTCCTTGTTGCCCCTCTCGACAAGCAGAGGGGGGGCTTTTGGGGGACGAACGTCTGTCTAATCGCAGCGACCTTAATAATAGTTTATTTCCCTATCAGCAGCCGAGCGGGTTGTTTTCAATCCAGTTGCCACTGTGTCATTATTGTTTTTCCTCTGCAGAGCTGTGTGCACAAATTGTATTTCAATTGGAAGTTCGCTGAAAGCGGAGCCAATGCACGATAGTCTTGTTGTCATTTTCGGTGTCGCTTTCAATGGGAATGCCCCCTTCGCGACGGGGGAGTGTGCTTATCGCCGCTGTTCAAAAGTTAATTGGCTCGAAGAAGAAGCTGATGTTTGGCCGGCGTTTCAGGTGCACTCGAGAGTGCACTTATCCTAATAATTTGCACAAGTGCAGACCCCCTTTTGGGGGCAATCGACTTCCAATTGGCTGGGTTATTGTGTAAGCTACCAAGTAATCCACCAGTTGCAACTAGTTGGGTGCATTCAGGTGGTTTGCCTCCA
Organism: Drosophila ironensis; assembly: GCA_021223825.1. Classification (NCBI taxonomy): domain Eukaryota; kingdom Metazoa; phylum Arthropoda; class Insecta; order Diptera; family Drosophilidae; genus Drosophila; species Drosophila ironensis. The sequence continues at coordinate 887 of JAJJHQ010009046.1, read as the reverse complement.
ATTGCAGCGATCCAGTGACATTTTGCTGACTCACGGGCACTGGCAAGTGCATTGATTACGCTGCTCCGGCACGAAAATGCCAATTGTTACTGTTATTGACGTTGTGTCGTCAGGCGAACATTTTTAAATTTAAATGCATCCCGGGTATGAGAAAACAAAAGCTGTCAGCCCAAAAGCTCGCTAGGAACATTGGTTCGGGTACAAAATGGGTGCAGTCCACAATCGATAACATTCAGGAAGTGCTGCCCATCAGGCGGTTTTTTTGAAAACGGGAATGGTAATCTAATGCTGCGTTGCAATCCACCTAGGGAATCGGTTGAAAAACGTCTTATGAATGGGGAATGCTCTCCATTTGTATACCATGTACCTTAAGGTACAAATGAGATCGTTTGAGGAAAAGTTACCCATTTTAAGAGAGTCTAAAAATTTGTCTTTCAAAATTTTTGCTGTAACTTCTTTCCATAACTCGCCCAAAAGTGGTTCAAATTCAGAAATCCGTACGTCAAACATTTTGTAAAGAGTTCCATTATTAATCCATATTACTAAATTTGCTAAATTATTCAGCGGAAACAGCAAAATTGCTGTATCTCCGCGGATTCGTGGGGAAATCAGCTTTCCAACGAAGTATTGCCCGTGGTTCTGCGATTTCTTTTGGAAAAGTTATGATATGGCAAAGTTGAGAAAAAAATTACCGATTTTCGATTTTTCCCATAATTTTGGGGTGATCACGAATTAAAGCCCTTTTTGCGATTAGAGCACTCCTTCACCTAGTTTTGGCCGTTTAAAGTTTTTTCAATAACTATTTGCCATATCTTCATCCGATATCAAAAATCTGTATCTCCACAGATTTGTGGGGAAACCAGCTTTCCATCGAGGTATTCCCCGTG